>JASDQU010242051.1:58997-77937 GCA_032191745.1 Picea mariana
CTGAGGTTTTCCCTCTTTCCTCACTTTATTTCAATGTATCTTTTGTATTTGGGTTTCTAACATGGCCTCGTTGTTGGGACCCATTATTTATTTTCACCATAGTGATGTTCAGGGGGGGTGTTGGAGTTACTTCACACACACCTAGGATTTATTTTTCCTAAGGTTTTTCCTATGTTTATTAGTCTTTATCCAGTATCCTAAAGTTTAGGGAGAACGTTCCTCTAGGAGAATATTCTCTTCAGTTTTCACTTCAATTTTACTAATTGAGTGGAGTCTAGATGTTGCATTGGTTTTTTCACCATGCAACATTGGGATCATCACCAGCTAATGCACATTGTCCTTGGGATCATCACCAGACTATCACATTACCCATGATTCCCTGATCTTCTCCTCACTTCACTATGTTTCAGTCAGTTAACTAAAGACTTGTAGACTAGTTAACTCAGCTATGTGGTAGTTCACTCTCGTAACTACCCGAGAGACTAGACTAGGTGGCAGTTCACTCCTGTAACTGCTGGTGTTTGTCCAGATCACTCTAGACCACCACTATGGCGCATTGCCTTCACCTCAAGTGCGCATTGGTTGAGTTATAAAGAGTATATAATGTGTAAATTATTCATTATTCATCATTGTTAATGAGAATTCTTCCATTCTTTCTCTCTTGCTTCTTATTTCTCAATTTATCTCTGCAAATGCGTGTGGTATTTTCTAGCTAGATCTATTCTATGCAGTTTCAACACATTTACTGAATTTCCACTAGAAAGTAATTCCAACAAAATTTTATCGAAACAAGTTTCCAATAGAATCAGAATGTGTGTCATTGGAAACTTGAAATGAATTATGAGAATAAAAATCAAACACATCATAATGTTCATAAACATATTTGTGCTTAGACAAAGACAATAAAGGAAAAACATGTGAATCTGTTGATCCTAAGTCTACATGTATTTCACTTTGTAATTAATGCGATTCTATGCCATCAAGATCAAAATACTCGTCAAATATTATTTATTTATCTTGCAAATCACATAAAAAAATTGAATCAACAACATTATCAAAAAGGATAAGCAAGAGATTCAGAATTAATATTGGTAGGTAAAGGATCATCATCGAGAAAAGTCATTTCCTCAAACAAATCTGAACTAGTTGAAGGAAAGGTTTCAACAAAAGAATTAGTAGAATGATGATATGTATCTAGATTAGAAAACAAATCTAGATACAAAAAATAGTGATTTCTAGAATACAATAAATTAGATGCTTTCAGAAGATTTTCATCATCATCATTTTCAACATCATTGATAAGATTAGAACTCTGACCCAATAATAAAATTTATGTTGAATAAATAGGAACTAGTCTTGGATTTACTTCGGAAGAAGATAGATCAATTTGTTCATTAGTTACATCGTGAATTTGACTAATTTATATTGAAGTGTCTTTGTGATGATCACAACCATTAGGAGATGTTTTAGTTCCCTTTTCGAATTTTAGATTTAAATATGAACTATCATTTTCTGGAATCTGAAAATGTGTGAAGAAAAATCCCAATGTTTGTGACTGTGATATGGGATCAACAAAATTAGATGTGGAATCATGCTTAACTAATGGCATATCATGTTCATCATCATTTGATTTCCTACGTTCATTAGCAGGAAGAACAAGATAATTAAAAAATTTAATCAGATCTTTTGTTGAAGGTAAGTCCTCAAGATGGAATCTAAAACAAAGTGACGTGGATATAGCATAAAATTCATTTGCATGCATAGAAAGATTTTCAATTTCTAAACACAATTCTTCATAATTATAGTTCTGATGGGACAACATAAAAACCTCCATAAAATGGTTCCATGAATGTATAGACTTTGTTGATAGCACTTTGTACCATTTATGAATCCTCCCTTGGAATGTGAGAGTAAGCAACCTACAAATTTCATTATCGTTAGTGTTGTTAAAATTTTTACATTTATCAATAAATTGATAAAGATGATCGAAAGCAGAAATTTTACTCTCACCATCACATTTTAAATTAGACAAGGATTCAAGTTGCTTTTTGGGTATATTTTTGGTAGGCCAGCATGAACTAAACGCATGACCCAGAGTATGAATGTACATAGGAGCCATTATTAGTTACAAAACTTTTTTAAAATAAGACTCGACATAGATAATATATCCATGGCCCTCCTTCTATCACCAAAAATGTTGATGGCCAGGATTGACCATGATCAACATTAGGGAAATCACCTGATCAGGGCCCCAATTAGACCCTTTATCTATTTGGTGTGGTGATTCCAACTGGTTAAATGGGTCGAGTTACCCTTACCTAAAACTAACCTAAACTAAAAGTTAATCCTAATCTAAACTAATCTAACCTCAACTAACACTAAACCTACCTGCTACTTGATGATGTAGGATACTACTTATTGTTATCAACAGACAACGGGGAAAGAATTACCTACTTGTAAGAGGAAATCCTTGAGTCAGCTGAAATGAGGGCTCAACCAAGTCACCCAAAAGGTTGCTCCTACAAAAGGAGACTTTCGTTTAAAATAAATGAATCTATATCTAAATGCAGTCCTATGTAAAATGAAGAGAACAAATAAATCTATCCTAACCTGGAACATAGGAAAAAAATCCTAGATACCAAGTGCAATGAAAATGTAAAATAGGGATTAACCATGAGTTTTGTGATTAATATCGAGTTACAAAAATAGTTCTGGTAACAAGTATTATTTGATCGCATTCATGTTTTGTTAAACATCTTCATGCAACTTGAAAGTGAAAAGGATTAGTCATCATAACAGGAAATAGTTCACATATTGTGATGACTTTTACATCAAATGCATATTAACAAATTCACTAGTAAATAGTTACCAAGATCCTTGCCAACATACATAAATACATTCGGTACAAATGACAAATTCATTTTATCACATAAGTAGATAGTCGATTACATGAACAAAACTTACATAAATAACATTAGTGCTATGATATACAAATACTGGAATAAATCTGACAAATCTGAAAGTTAATAATCCAGAATGGATCCAGGAGCCAGAATGGGTCCAAGAAGGCCTAAAAATCAAAGTGCTCATAATCACTTCAAAACATACATGTGCGTAGACCTCTTCGATACAAACCCAACGCAACTTGAACGGGCTCAAACGGACATCGTATGAGAAAGATATCGCAGTCTTTTCGTTTTGCCAAACATGCAAAATTTTGTTGACTATATAGTCTGTACAGTGTTGATGTGGCAACTGACTGTACAAGTCATATGACCGTATAGTGATGTGACAGTGAGTTGGCAAGATGACGTGGACAAGTGCTCACATGGGTAGGTGCAGATGTGGACGAGTCAGATTGTGACACATGGCACCACTACAAGGGTGACATGTGGCACAAGATGATGTGGAAAAGTCGGTACAGTCGTACAACACATGGAAGTTGAATGATGTGGCAGGTACAATGGGATGTTGACTGGGAAAACAAGTGGTTTAATCATCACTTGACAAGTGTTTGGTTGATGGTGAATGTTGTGGTGCCACATGGCCCAGTCATGGGTTGTCATGTGGCACCCATCCATTGGTTGATTGTTTGGGAAAAATGGTATTGGACTCCCAAGGAGTCAAACCCGTGACCTCCGATCCAGGTGAGTGACTTGGCAGGGTCGGGATACTAGCCTGCCCTCAGTATTCCTTGTAATGTATAGTGGAAACATTATATTTAAACTTGCATAAGGTGTAATGCGAGCGAAGTAAGGGCTGGGGCCTAGCCCCATCCCCGACGCGTTCCATATGACTATACCACCAAACCGTGCCCTATGTGTTGGCGTGGATTATGTTGAATGGTATCCCCAACACAAACCACTTGCCACAGGACCATTACATGTGACCTGGCCTACTCCTTTAATACGGTTAGTTCATTTTTATGTGGATAGCGCCCGGTTGACCGGGCTAGCCCACCGACCAAGGCGCTAGGAACCAAGGGATAAATGCCAAATAGAGCGCGTGGATGAGTTAGCCCATGGCCATATGGCCATGCAGCATATGACCAAGACCCAGAAACAGAGGGACCAGCACACCAGCACCAGCCAGGGCCACATGGAGGGCGCCCACATGACCAAGAGCCCAAGGATCGGGGGTTGTGCCCTTTGTTTTGAATGTGGGTTTTAAACTATATGATAAGATTTTAATGGATTTTTAACCAGTTTTGGGAGATTTAGTCCATTTTTGGAGGATCTTGGGCCCTTTTTGAGGCCAGATATTGGGGGGAAGTTGGGAGTTTGTTGCCAACTTCAAGCCTATATAAACCATAGGTTCTTGAAGCCATTGGAGGGGGTTTAGCAGAGGAGAAATGTTGAAGAATTGTAAAGGCAAAGCCATTTTTATGCAGGGAAGCCATTGAGGAGAGCATCTTTGCAGGCCATTTATGGGAGATTCATTCATCCGTTTTCAGTGCCGTCAGTTTTGATGGGTTATTGAGATCTAGAAAAACACAGCCAGATCAGTTTGTAATCCATTTGGCACTTTCATGATGTAATTTTGAAGCTTTGAATAGAAATAAGAAAGCCTCACCCATTGAGACAAAGGCCCAAAGATGTAGGCGAGATTGTCGAACTCCATTATCAACTTTGTTGTTTATGGTTTGTTGTTTCTTCATGCTTATTTCCATATCTGTATATTGTTTTATGGCTGCCATGTTTCATCTATAATTCTTCCTCTTTCATTAATTTCCTAAATGGTTATTTAACTCATGTTTTAAAACTCAACCATAGTCTTTAAAAGATCTTTTCGGATCAAGTGGTATCAGAGCTAGTTGATGGTTGGTTTTTGAGTTTTCATGTTTACCATGGAAAGGGACATCTTAAAGCAAGAAAATGGCATCTAAAGAGGGACTTTCTCAAGATGAGAAGGATTTTCGAAAAACTCTCTTTGTCATGGCAAAGATGGTGAAAGTGATGTATGAAGATTATTTGGAACAAAAGGGATCGGTTCAAGGGAAATATTCAAAAAACGAAAAAAGAAAAGAAGAATTGAAGGAATTGCCTTCTACACCCAACTCAGAAATCATCTCTAAGGTATGTGGTGAAAGTCATTCATCAATTTTGCATTGTTCCCATAAAGATGGTTCTTTTGGTGCATTTGAAAAACATAGAAGAGGTGTATGTTTGAAATTGTTGACCAAGATGGGATATGAAGGAAAGGGCCTTGGAAATAAGGGCCAAGGTATCGTTAATCCCATAGAGGTTGTGGAAATACCTCGTTATTTAGGATTGGGATATGGCGAAGTGGAGATTGCAAAATGCTCCAAAATATTGGAAGCAAGTGATGCTTCAAAATACCAGCCTAAGTCATTGCAGGAACAATTCACGAAAGGTGATGGTGTATCACTCCTTGATGGTGATAGTGAATGCAAGTCATTTCCAAAGAAAAGTGAAGATAAGCAACAAAGGTATAATGGTCATGGTTTTTTCAAATCTCTTTTTTATTATAAAAAGCATAATCATGTAATCCAAAACTTGTGGAATATGTATCCTTATATGTTTTGTCATTCACCCAAGCATTGTGTGGCCAAGTGTTGGAAGAGACAATATTTGTACAGGAAATTTATGTTGACCAGGAAGGAGACACGACATAAAGACTCAACTCCACAACGGAAGAAAGAGAAGGCAAAACAAGTTTGGATGCCAAAAAACCACTGCACTTATTGCAACAAGGGTGGACATCAAAAGGCTAAATGTTGGAAGCTTAATCCGGAGTTTCGTCCAAACAAGGACAAAAATATTGTGCATGTACTCAGAAAGGAAGAGGAATTACCAGAAAAGCAAGAGGAACAACATGAAGGAAACAAAACAGTCACTTGGTTATGCCAGAAGTGGATGTCACATCTTCATTGTATTTTGCTTCCATTAATGTAATCACAGATGTTGTAATGATGACCTGTTATAACATCATTTTGTACAACATAGTGTTTTGTTTTTATCCTTATGAGTGTGTAATTGGTAAGGTCAATTTTTTAACCTTTTGGAGGACCAAAAGATCTTCAGTGGGCAGGCATGATCTAGAATGGATTCAAGAGCCAAAATGGGTCCAGGAAGGCCTAAAAATAAAAGTGCTCATAATTGCTTCAAAACAAACATGTGCGTAGGCCTCATCGATACGAACCCAACGCAACTTGAACGGGCTCAAACCGATGTTGTATGCGAAAGATATCGCGGTCTGTTCGTTTTTCCAAATAGACAAAAATTTGTTGACTGTACAGTCCACACAATGATGACGTGGAAGATAACTGTATAGGTCATATAGTCGTACATTGATGTGGCAGTGAGTTGGAAAGGTAACATGGATAGGTGTTGACATGGGCAAGTGCAGATGTGGATGAGTCAAATTTTGACACGTGGCACCACTGCAAGGGTGACACGTGGCACGAGATGATGTGGCAAAGTTCGTACAGTCGTACAACATGTTACAGTTGAATGACATGGAAGGTACAGTGGCATGATGACTAGGTATATAGGTGGTCGAATCATCGCTTGACAAGTGTCTGGTTGATGGCGAATGTTGTGGTGCCACGTGGCCCAGTCATGGGTTGCCACATCGCACCCATCTATTAGTTGATTATTTGGGCAAAATGGTATTGGACTCCCGGGGAGTCGAACCCGTGACCTCTGGTCCAGGCGAGTGACTTGGCAAGGCTGGGCTACCAGCCCACCCTCGTTATTCCTTGTAAGCTACAGTGGAAACATTATATTTAAACTTTCTTAAGGTGTAATGCAGGCGGAGTAAGGGTTGGCGCCTAGCTCGAGCCCCAACGCGTTCCATACGACTATACCACCAGACCATGCCCTATGTGTTGGCACGGATTATGTTGAATGGTAGCCCCGGCACAAACCACTTGCCACATGACCGTTCCATGTGACCTAGCCTACTCATTTAATACAATTAGCGATGTTTTATGTGGATAGTTCCCAGTCGATCGAGCTAGCTCATCGACCAAGGCACTAGGAACTGGGGGCTAAACTACCAAATAGAGCGTGTGGATGCATTATCCCGCGACATATGGCCATGTAGCATATGACCAGTACCCAGAAATGGAGGGGCCAAGGCGCCAGCACCGGCTAGGGCCACATGGAGGGTGCCCACATGACCAGGAGCCCGAGGATCAGGGGTTGCACCCTTTATTTTGGCCAAAAAGTGGGTTTTAAACTATATGATAAGATTTTAATGGATTTTTAACCAGTTTTGTGAGATTTAGTCCATTTTTGGAGGATCTTGGGCCCTTTTTGAGGCCAGATCTTGGGGGGAATTTGGGAGTTGGTTGCCAACTTCAAAACTATATAAACAAGAGATTCTTGAAACCATGGGAGGGGGTTCAACAGAGGATAAATGTTGAATAATTGTAAAGGCAAAGCCATTTTTATGCAGGGAAGCCATTGAGAAGAGAATCTTTGCGGGCCATTTCTGGGATCTTCATTCATTCGTTTTTAGTGCCATCAGTTTTCATGGGTTCTTGAGATCTAGGAGAACAAAGACAGATCAGTTTGTGATCCATTCGACACTTTTATGATGTAATTTTGAATCTTTGAACAGAAATAAGAAAGCCTCACCCACTGAGACAAAGTCCCGGAGATGTAGGCAAGATTGACGAACTCTATTATCAAATTTGTTGTTTATGGTTTGTTGTTTCTTCATGCTTATTTCCATATCTATATATTGTTTTATGGTTGCCATGTTTCATCTATAATTCTTCCTCTTTCATTAATTTCCTTAATGGTTATTTAACTCATGTTTTAAAACTCAACCACAGTCTTTAAAAGATCTTTTCAGATCAGTTAATCTTACATTCAAACCAATGATAGCATACAAATTCAAATGCAAACAAAACCTCAGAGTTATGAATGTTTCTTCAAGCTGAAATTTCCACAAATAGTCTTCCTCAATCCTTAAAATTTGTTATCAAAAGACAGATTTACAACAATGCATAACCTCCCTTCGGATAAATAAAATAAAAGAACATGAAGTAATCCCCAAACTCATATATGAGCTATATAGATTCTACAGAATAAATCCCCCCTTAAAATAGTGCAAAGAGTTTATCTCTTATGNTTCATACTATTTTTATTATACAGAGTTATGATTGTATCATCAATAAAGATAAGTAATAACTCCTCAAAATTAGGAGGGAAATAATATCTAATTTATTGATTACATGTTCTAATATCTACGAAGATCATAAGTAAGTTCTAAAAAAAAAATCAAAAAAAAAAATATCATTGTCCCAAAATATCTTGCATAGCCAACAGGCTTATAACAAACTAATGAGCTTGGATAGATCATTTTGATAATCATACCAAATCCTATTGTAAATCTTCCATCAAACACCTGCAAATCGTAAAACAAATCCAATTAATAACTAACACACTTTTAATAGAGTAGCTACAGAATCTACGATTTTGTAGTTGCGCTAAAATAAGAAAATACAACTAATAAAACCAATCACATCGATACGCATAACTCAAAGTGAGAATTAGACTTCAAGCAAATTAAAAATATTGGACATTATTATTTAGATTGGACAATATTCCTTAGATTTGAAGTGATAAACACATTAACTCCAAAAGCTTTCACAACCACCAAACCTTCAACATTCACATGCCTTTCTTTAACTTAGAAATTTGCTTCTTAAATTGTTCCATCATGGTTCTATTATATATGCTTAGTTGCTAGTTTTCTAATTCAAGTTCAACAATATTTATTTTCAAATAGGCATTATGGTTTAATATTTTTCTTTTCAGAACAAAATTCCAAAAACAAAACCATCGTGTTCTTTATCTTTACATTTTGATTAACAACAGGTGATGGCCCATCCTCACAATAACTTGGAACTTGGTGACTGTTTGAAGTCATTCGGAGGATTCTCTTCATGTTCGGATTCTTTATGATAATTTTTAACTTTATTCTTTGGTTCATCATCAAGAATATGAATCAAAGAGCTTGAACTTGATATTTTCCTAAACTTATTCCTAGTAATTCTAGATATATTTTGTGTCTAGCGCTTACCTTTTAGATTATTTCCTTTTAGATCAATGTTGAAGGTGATTTCAAGGTGGTTTAAACAAGGAAAATTCAATGTGTGTGTGAGAGGGGTGTTTCTAAGACAATTAATGATAACTATCAAGTCAAAAGAGTAAAGTAAATTCCTCAAAACACTAGCTATCAAAAAAAAAAAGAATTGTTGTAATAAAACTTGAAATAAGAGATGATTCACTTCAACATATAACAATTTTAATATAGTATAAATAAAATAGTTCTAATCTAGTAAATACGCAATTAAAGAGATGCTAAATGAAAGTGTAAGACTAGCAAAACAGTAACCAATGATTGTTGAAATGAGATAGCAATGAAACTACCTTAAATCAATGCAAGATAACAATCCCTAATGGCTGAAAATTACAATTAATGATGCAATAAATGATATCTAAGATGCTTCTAAGTAAAAAATGAAATAAAACCTTAGATGTTAGGCTATTTATGACTAAGAGATGAAATTAAATGCAACTAGAGCTAAACCTAATACAAGACGTCAAAGAGAGAGTTAGGGTTCTAAAATCACTTGCAATGATAGAAAGACTAGTGTCCTCTTAATTCCTTGGGAATATGGAGTCAACAAATGCAACTTCTATGGAGAATGAAATCAAGATAAAAATTATAAATGAAACCCTAAGGGGGTATAGTTTGTTATCACTATAACAATTTTCATATGGAATCCAAGTTTTGGGACTTAGCAAGAGGCTAAACCAGTGTAGAGACATGATAAACTGAAGGACGAGGCCATATCTAGCAGAAGGAGGTTAAGTCTAGTGGAAGTGCAAAGTTGATGGGACCCAACGGGTCACAGATCATGGATCATTTCGGGTGGAGAACTAGCGTGGAGGTTAATTCTTGAAAGTGGGTCAAAAAGGAAACTGTGGTTTCGGCTCGAGACTACGTGGTGCCACTGGGTGCATTTCAGGGGGAAAAGAGGGTGAACTCAAAACCACTCCATCACACCCTGAAATCACGTGTTAAGTGTAATCTAATGTTCCAAATCCAATGGTCACATGTGGAAAGGAAACTTGATTGCTAGTCTAATCATCATGAGACACTTCTTTAGGTACCATCCGCTGGTGCAATGCTAAGTAAGCGCCACCAAATAACCGATTTTAGGCTCATCATTGGAAATCGATGGTCGAACGTGAGAGGTTGTTACCCCTATAAGGACTTTCGTCAGTAGCCCATGATTAGTGCTCGATGGCAACTGTCACTCGAAACACGGGTGGAATTACTCTATTTTGGGTAATTGATAGTTTATTTCAGAGCGGGATAACTACAAATCGAATCACTCATCCAATTCATGAATAGTTGAGGGAATTAAGGTCATTTTCTCTGGCAAGCCAGAGGAAGCTAGGAAGAAAGATCTAGCGATTTTCAGCAAACCAGGAAATTCAAATAATATGACAAAGATATCAAGTAAAAAGAGAGAAAGGCAGACTGTGCAACTCCTAGCAGCAAAACCCCGTGAAAAATCTACAGATGAATCAAGACCAGGTGAAGAGATCAAGTTGAATCCTATTGTGAAAGATTTTATCATTAATGGATATGCAAATGGACACTACACATAGGCTGGCGAGAGCAAAAGGAAAAAGTGACGAAAGGAAGAAGTCAAAGTTGGAATAGTTATAGGTACTGAAAATGACCAACCTAGTTGGCTTGACAAGTTAAAGGAAGAGATTGATAAGCTAAAATGAAAATTTCATGACAGGCCAACTCGAGTTCATTTCAAGGAATATTTTGATTTTGTAGGTAGGTGGCATTTAAGGAAAAGATATCAAATATTTCAGTTTTTTGCTTGTAACGTTCCCTAGAAAGTAGGAATTCAATTTTGGTGCGTTACTCCCTCTGTAACCAATATCTATTTTGGAATCTTGGAGAAGATGATCTGTTTTGGGTCTCATATGTAATTTATCTATATATAATGTTAAGAAGATAAATGAATGGTTTGACTGACTAGAGAGGGACCCGCCCCTGTAGCAGGAAAACTTCATGATTTATTATGGATTTTAATATAAGAAGAGAAAGTTTTCTTAGATAGCCAAGATTCATCATGGTATTGATGTTTAGCATGTTTTCTTGTATTTCATATTCATGAATGTGTTTTTCTGCTAGCGATAATCTTTAAACAAAATAAATAATTTACTTTGTTAGTGCTCTTTCTCATATTGGTTATACTTGTTATGTGTTTATTGGTTTCTGGTTCAAAATTCACCCATTATCGGTGCTCTGTTTTCAATAGCCAGCCGTTAGGTTCTTTCTTCTAGAGCTATGCCAAGAGATTTGTCCTATGTTAGATGCCTCTTGTCATGGTGATCTTTCCTCTTTTTCCACTATCATCTCATATTGCTTATTTGGCTTAACACAATGTTTATTTTTCTTATGTTCCCTCAAGAATACATAGCTTAAAAAAAATTCATATGATTTCAAAAGTTGACCCCATTGCCCAATGGCCTTTTTCTCTTGTTGGTCCTACCAACCCTTTTAAAAACTTGTCCTATTGCAGAATCTGACCTCTATGTGTCCATTACCAAAAAAAATTGAGTATTTTCATTATTCACATGTCTGAGAGAGCCCTCTCTGATTGGAAGGGTCGGAATCCAATCTAAATTTGGTTGAAACAGTTACCTATGTTGTTTTTTTATCAACCAAAACAAATTTACAGAGTATTAACATAGTCACAAGACCTAAATGTCGTTCCATGTTTTCTAAGGTTTCTAACAAGAGATCAAGGTTGGTCTTAGGTCAAAACCCTAAAGGAGTCCAATCAAAATCTCTACACCCATAGGCCCTAAAAATAACCTTACATGCTCCAAAAGGCTTAAAATGAATGAAAACAAGGGAATGGAGCTCACTTGAAAGCTTTCCTAGGGTTTCAAAACAAAATTTATCCAAGGAGAACAAGATAACATGCAAATTACCACCACTTTGATAAATTATTTACTTAAAACACCAAGAATAAACCATCAAATACTTGGAAATCCCACTTACTAGCCAAGTAGTTAAGCATGAAGAAACCATAGCATGTAATCATCCATAAAAATATGAAGAAACATCCACAAGGTCACTCTCCAAGAGGTGCGCATAAGTACTTTGTGATGAAAAAGAAGTAAAGAAGACAAGTATAGAAGTGTTTCTCCACAAGTGAGTTATGATCTACAAGTGAGGGAGTATTAGCCTTTGTACATGATGAAACCCTAGTGATTTACCTCTATAAAATCCCCTACAACTCATAATACCCATGATACAAGGTGGATAGTATATGTAATTCATAAGCTCATCAATGCAACATCCAAGGTCCACGAGCTTCTAGAAGGTGTTTCAAGGCATTTAAAGTCATCAAGAAAGCCAACACTCATCATCAAATCCCTAATGTCATCCATATAGTGTTTAGCGACTTGGGCACAAGTGTGGAGACATCCTCCAAAGGACCATGTCAATGGAGCAACATCATCAAGTAAGGTTCACAAAACCAGGTAAGACAAACAACTACAAGATTCAATAACCATTAGAATCATACAAAGTAAACCACAACTTAATACAAAACCAACTTAAGCAATTCACATTATGTATATTCTTCAAACTTCACTTTAGCTTAAGAATTTACGCAATTTTCCACGTTTAGGTATGGGAGGGCCATCACAATGTCCTATTAGGTTTTTTAGTACCCAAGTAGATGGATAGTTTCTGAGAAACCCTTCAAAGTGCAAGTATAAGTGAATGAGATGGTATGGGGTTTACTTCACGGTCATGGTGTCATTGATATGCAAGGTCACGTGTGGGTTCATATCCATAAGCACCTTTATAAAGGGAGCACTTGGTCTATATTCCAAACTCCTTCTTTCCTTTTGTTGTTCTTTTATTACTTATCAAGTCCCCTTTTTAGGTTCATCCATTTATTATTTTTATTGGGATTAAGTCCTTTTTATTTGATATGCATTCACTACATTAGGACTAGGGGAAATCGCCTCATAGAAAGGGTGTAGATCTCAAGCTAACCTTTGGATTTTGAATTGGTCATTTTTCATCCCATTATTTATTCTTCCTTTTATAGCATGATTTTTTTATTGTTTTACCAACTACATCAATCTCGACATTCTAGTATTTCTTCTCATAGGAGGATGAAGGCACAAACCCTTTTGGGATACATGTAACAACCATTTCCAGAAGATAGGACAAATGGAAAATGTTAAGTATGAAAAATTTGTGGTACATTACCCCTACCAAGGCCTCTTAGTAATATCCTCTTTCCCCAAGAGTGACAACACTGGACTAGGACACATATGATGGCCACCAAGGTGAAACAAGGCAACACGCATAATTTCCAAGAATCATGATTCATTATCTGACTATCTTGGGAAAGTTTTACCTATTTCATCCTTTGGTCCAATTCCAAACCTCCCTCCCACGGGGGAGATTTCTCCCATGAGTTCTATCGTATGTTACAAAATGTCAATTGATACTTCCTCCAGTTTTTGATAGCCAAATTATCTCTCCCTTCTTTCTATATCTGAGAACTATATTTAATCTGCTAGTATAAAAACCTTTCTTGCCTTCTTTTCCCCCTTCCTCGACATTATATTGGACTCTGGGCTTGGGAAACCATCCTCTGATATAAACCTATAAGACAAATTTCCCCTAGGAGGGGGTAACAAATTTTGTTTGATTTTGTTTTACTTTCCTCTTCCCTTTGGTCCACCCCTTCTACTTTCTAAGAGAATTCTAAGTTGTGGACATCGTAAGGATAATATAAGGGTCCTTTAGCCACTGCCTTACCTCAATCTCTAACTTGTGTTATTTATTTCTCATAGTCATTTCTAATTTTTCTCTTTAGCTCCTTATTTCTTCCTCTAGATTTCGCCCTTTACTCATTTCTACATTTTCCATCTCCCTTGGGGCTTTCAAAATTGCATCAAGATCTTTTATCATACTCCTTTTGGGGTTTGTTCCAATCCAAATCTATTTCTTCTATTGTTCCTTACTCCCATGATTATTGCTCCCCCTGAAATTATGGAGGTTGAATCCTCAATAACTTACTTGAGTTAACATGATATGCATATCATCTAAAATTTCCTCCTCATCCCTTTCATGGTAGTTGTTTTTTAAGTGTCCATATCTCTTACATTTGCCACAATTGAAGGGCATGTTCACACAGTCTAGGGTATGTTTAAAGGATTGATCCCCTACCTCAATGTTCATCTCAATCCAACAACCCATCTCATAAATGTAGTTCCACTAAACAAATTACGACTAATGTCCCTTCCATTCTCCTTGTCTCCTCATCCATGACCATGAATCTTCCCAATCTATTGTTGATGGTACAAAAAACTTCCTCATGTGAACTTTGTTTTGGTAAATAGGGGAATTTCACCGTCTATGACACCTTGTCCTCCCTTTCCCTCAAAGGGTCAAAAATCAAGGTACAATAAACCAAGGCTAAGGGGAAACTATCTCATAACCAAAGGCCTCCACCTATCATACCCCTATTCCCCTAAAATATAAATAAAAGAGTAATATAAGCCCGAGCTAATGGGTAGAAGGTTGGAAATTTTTTCCAATTGTTTTTTCCAGGCCCTATCCATCCATAGATTTGGGGGATTTCAAGATTTTTTCTCCCATGGAATCTTCGAATCAAGGTTGTTTCAAATCATAATAGGGTTTTCTCATTTGTGATTTAAGGATCTATTGGAACTTCATTATTTCCTTCCAACGTGTTATTGCAAAAACTGTCACTTGGGCAAAGCCAACCACAAGCGTCACTAGTGAGACACAACTGGGAGTAAGAATCATGGTCACCTTAGCAAATACTGCCCTCATTTTAGTGATGGATGAATCCAACACAAGGGAGGCTTCCCGAGTGATATAGAGGGAATGGAGGGAAATGAGCAAGTGGTTTGGAAATATCCCTATTTTGATCACTTGAATAAGGTGGCTAGGGCTTGAAGAAAGAAGGCTTGGGAGAGGAAAGAAGGTAAGATGGGATGTCACCTGCAAAACCAATGTTATCACAACAATCCCAAGACAAAATATCATGAAATAATCCCAAAAACCACTACCAACTCAACAAGTAAGGCTTGTCATAAAATTGCAGCAGACTAAAGGTTATAACAACAACAAATAGATTGTAACAACCACAATATTTCACCATCAAAATCATCAAGTAATGATATTAGATGAAATCCCTTAACAAGTATATAATTATCCAATACTTAAACAACTATTTTTATGGTTAGAAGGGCTGGAAAATTAATGTTATCAGCAGTATATAACAACCTTAAAGGTTGTAGCAAAATTTTACTACATCAACAAGAAATCACCATTAAAATTACGAAATGAATATGCCAAGTTGTAGCTCTTAACTTATAGATCAATATCCAATCATTAAAAAAAAACTTACATGGTGGATTAGCAAGTAAATTGAGAGTTATCAAAATACTTTATGCAGTCGAAATGGTTGTAGAAAAACATTTATTACAATAGCAAGCTAAACAAGAAGTTTCACCAATGTTTTGACATCAATTGCTTGCTTTATACATAAACAACTAGAGTATAAGAGACTGATTTCAAGAGAGCATATATCATGTTTATAAATGAAACTAGTGCCTTTTATTTGAAGGGTTAATGGAGTCAAGGGAGAGAGAACATTCAAGAGGGGAGAAGGTCAAGGAGAGAGCTAGACAACAAGATCTGGAGGAGTCACAAGGATCTCTAGATTTATGTTGCCCTAGAATGTCTAGCAAGGGAGTCCCAAACAATCCTTGTAGATATTCTATGATTTCAAAATAAACTTTTGCAAGATCACAAGGGAGGGGGGATGATTCCTTAAGGGAGTCTCAACGATCCTTAGGGTACTTTCCCAACAAGGATGGAAAACAAGGGAAGTTTCAACAATCTTTAACCAATATCCTTGCAAAGCATCAAAGGGAAACTAGGGTTTAGGGTTTTAATGATAAACTTGAACAATATCATGCAAAAAATCCAAGCAAAAGAGAGATTATCCACTTACAACCAAGACATAGTGCATAGAAACCCCAGGAAACACCTTCCATCCACTAGAAATGTTTCCTCAAGCCCAAATATCCACCCAAGAGACAAATCACACCTTTCTCCAAATTTGCACAAGAAGACAAGAAAGTGAAGCGAAACTCTCTGATGGACAGACATTTTGGATACAGTTTTCATGAAAATCCTAAGTATGGAAGATATGCAAAGCAGAAGAAGAAAGAAGACAAGGAAGGAGTGGAGTTCACAGTAAAGGCACATTCAGGCTCAGGAGTGCACAGTATAGTCACATGTAGGCTCGGAAGTGCACAGTAAAAACATAATTAGTAGAGAAGAAAGCAGGTGAAAAGGAAAGATAGCAGTCGATATGCCAAAAGAAAAAAGATGCACAAAAGCATGAAGAACAATATTCAGGAGTGAAAACACAACATGCAAACGCAAAAGCAGGAAAAGAAAGCTTGAATAGTGAGTCAACATAAGTTTTCATGAGTCAGAATAAGATGTAATAGGGTTTTTTGGGATAAGCAAAGTAGGGTTTTGAGCCCTATAATTTATGTATAAATATGTAATGGGTTGAGCAGAATAGGTGTTATTCTCTTCTATTATGTTCTATTTAGGTTTTTTTGTTGACCTGTTCGTGAGGAGAGTGAGAGAATAGACTAAGAATGAGATTTTATGTATGATTGTTAGGGAGAAGTCACAAAGAGAGGCTTTCACTGCAAAGAGACTAGGCAAGAAGGAGAGAAAGATAGCATAATATATCTATTATAAGCGCAGTGTGCAAGCCTGAGACAATTACAACAAGAATAATAAAGAAGCCAACCATTGTGGACATAGACCAAAGTTGGGTGAACCACATTAATTATTGTGTTTGCTTGTCTTTTATGTGATTGATCATGAATATTCTCTTTATGCATGTTAAACTAGATTTTTCTACCATATGATCACTACGCAATAGTTATGAATGTTACAAAAATTGGTTCATCTTTCAATCTGAAGTATAATGGTACTATATAATTGAATTCACTAAGTAACCAAGAAAGAACAGATAGAAGATAATGCGTGCATAACAAACAAGTAAGAATGATTAAGATGTTCGCCCCTTATTCCCTCACTACTGCAGAAACTCGATTCCTGTAGCCCCAATATATGCCTCGAGTGAGACTTCACTTACATGCAGGTGATGTCGAAAGGGCCAGTGTCTGAAGGGTTTTTTTGGTTAAGATAAATTGAACCTAGGGTCTTATTGTCGAGCACCAAAAAATGGTTTTGTTGCCGAGACCCAAGTCTGTGATTAAGGGAATGTTTTGGAGGTCGACTAAGAAAGAGATATCATAATGGATAGAAGAGAAGGAACGAGAATTTGCTTAAAAAGAGAATAGAAATCCTCAGATGAGCGATGAGCAATGGATGCAAAGGTATGTGTACATAGAGTTGCATGAGATTTTCTTTGGTGAATTTTCGATTATTTTGACTGAGTGGTTAGAAATATTAGTGGAGAATATTGGAAGGTACCGAACCGCAGTGCCGAGGAAATGGACTCCTGAGTTGGTAAGGAAGTTGAATTATGTAAGTAATAAGACTTCTCCCAGATTTGATTTCTAGTTGGATGGTATATTTGGAGGATATATTACAGAATTTGCAATGGATTGTACCCAGTCATACAGTGTTGCAAAAAGGGATTTCTTCAAAGATTCGCACAGAAGGTTCATGAAATCGTTGTGCATGTTGATAAAAATGTTTATGTGCAACAAGTGTGTGATGACAATGGAGTCTGATTGATAAGGGGTTATGTACACATAGGGGAACCGGGGGATGACAAGAGGATCGTCTAAATATAGGAGAGAAGGAAGGAAGAAATGAAGAAGGAAGGGAGGGATTGAGGATGTAGAGAACCAAAKAAGTAATATTAGAGGAAGAAGACAAGTTTGTAGTATTGCGTAGTGGAAGAAGGTAAAAGAGGTGAAAGACTAGGGCTGAGAAAGGAGAGTCACGCAATGAGCCTGAGGGAAGAGAACATTGCATAATCATTCAATTCATAGAGATACCATACGTAGAAGGAGAGGAAGAGACTTATTAGTTTAGTCCCTTAATAGAATATTCAGTAAGTCTTACTCAGATGGGATCCTGTATCGATTCCATGACCCTGTGTGTGTCACCTAGATCAGAAATTACAATCGAGGATTTGTAAAAAAACACTCATAGTTAGCAAGGGTGGACAAAGTATCAACAACTAGAGTAGTGGAAGCAGTGTGCACAGTTAGAGTCAACCAGCATCACCTAGGGGAGGTACTACACAAAGCAACATGGAAAGGGTAGACAACACCCTCAGACTGCATGAGTTCAAGGGAGTTGGGTCAGAGGACCCAGAAAAACATCTATTTGTATGTGAGACAATTTGGGTTGCAAAGAATATCCAGAATGAGGCTGTAAATATTGCGTAGTTGGAAACCACCTTAGAGGTCACGCATTAGTCTAGTACATGAAACTACAAAGTATGTTGGCCCTTGACCAAGTTTTGGGAGATCCTTGGTCAAGTTTGACCTATTTTGGGACTTCGACAGCCTGTCGAGGATGGAGTGCAAGACGAAGCAGAGATTGCGGGATCTCGGCCCCTTTTTGGGTCCTTTTTGGGAGTTGGGAATATGTAATGGGTATGGGATGTCGGCCCATGGGTTTACCCATGTTTAGGCCTATTTTGTAAAGTATATTAAATAGATGTATAAGCAATGTAAGAAGGGGAATCTATGTGATGTATGGTCAATAAGATAAGTGTTAAGTGCAAGTTTGGTTTGTAGATGCTCTGTGCATATTGTGAGAAACTTGTAGAGCTAGGTGCAAGTGGTTGTAA
>JASDQU010242051.1:94651-105077 GCA_032191745.1 Picea mariana
CTAGCACCTCCCAACCACCCTTGATTATGAATATGAAATATTGAAACCTATTAGAGTGATATAGTGTTCAATAACAGCTTACCAGTCTCATCACTATTCTGCAAGATTTGGCTACTCAGACTTCCTCACTGTCTTCCAACATGCATCCGCTGCCCATTCTGTTCTTCTTCTTTTTATGCTCTGTGCACCATGTCCATTCGCTGCACAGTGCTTCTTCTATTCTTTTCAGCTCCTGCACTCCGATCCTTCTTCATGCATGAATCACCTTCAACAACAACATCCACAACAATTCCAGCAACAACAACAACCACATCTCTTCTCTGTACTGTGTATTTATAGATTTTGTGCACCTTGTGCATGCAATGCATGCAATACCTCTGCATACTCACACTGCGCCGATATCCTCCACAACTCGAGTGCTCTGTCTAATCATCATCGTGACTCTTCAACTTCTCTGGCTATTTTTCCACTCGTTCAGCATCACTGTATGTTATGCTGAGATTCCTCAGCCTCTCTGGTAGTTGAGACTCTTTGTCTTCTTTGTGACAGTAGAGCTCACCTTCTCTGTTCCAATTACAAGCTTCAATGCTCATCCAGTTGTCAATCGCCTCCATGAGCATCTTCATCCTTCTTGAAGATTCCCAGAGACTCTTCATCTCCTCTGTCAATCACCCCGAAGTGTCTTTGAGTCCTCTGGCAGAAACCATCAGTGGTTTCTAGCAGTTACATTGTGACGTGCAACAGTAGCCCTCTGATTATGCTCAGATTCACCTGCATCATTGGATTAACTCTAATGGTTTCTTGTGTTATTTACCCGTTTCGCACTTTTGCAATTCGGAGATTCTGCGATGAGACATCTTGAGTCTCCATGTCATGAGTTCCAAAACTCTGAAACGGAGATTTTTTGTGCTAGTTCCTTCCTTTATATGACCATGGCTATGACCAAGTGCTTATGCATAAAGCGCTTTCACAATTTTGCATTCCGTGAATCTGGAGATGAGGCATATCGACTCTCCAAGTCGCGATCCCCGAGACGCCGAAAAGAAGCTTGTCTGCACGTACTCTTCTCTTCATCTCTTCGATGGTGTGACGATCGGCTGAGACCATGTGCTAATGCATAAAGCACTTTCGCGATTTTTCATTTCGTGAATTTGGAGATGAGGCATCTCGACTCTCCAAGTCGTGATCCCCGAAACCCCGAGATGGAGCTGAGATCAACGGTCCACGATCTCGATGAATCTACGGTCCAGATTTCATCGTGAATTCGCATCTCGCGATTCCTTCAATGGAGGTTCTTGTCACTCCAAGTCGCGATAGGTGAGACTCTGAAATGAAGCTTAGATCAACAGTCCAGACCACACCTTGATCTAACGGCTACGATTAAATCGTGATTTCGATGGTTATGTTTCTTACCTCTCCAAGTCGCGATTTGCGAAACTCCGAAATGGAGTCGAATCAACGGTCCAGATCACACCTTGATTTGACGGTTGCGATTAAATCACGATTTCTCATATCATGATTTCGGTGGTTATATTTCTTGCCTCTCCAAGTCGTGAGTCGCAAAGCTCTGAGATGGAGCTAGATCAACGGTCCAGAACAAACCTCGATCTGACGGCTGTGATTAAATCGCGATTTCGCATATCGCAATTTCAATGGTTATGTTACTTGCCTACCCAAGTCGCGAGTCACAAAGCTTCGAGATGGAGTTGGATCAACGATCCAAAATAAACCTCAAACTGACGGCTGCGATTAAATCGCGATTTCACATTTTGCGATTTCAGTGGTTATGTTACTTGCCTCTCCAAGTCGCGATTCGTGAAACCCCGAAATGGTGTGGGATCAACAGTCTCAATCAACACTTGATCTGACGGTCATCGAGAATTGTAAATGGGATCCAGTGATTAGAAATGTTGCTTCTCCTCTCGATCTTACTTTGTTCTGCTTACTTTGATCTTGCCATCGATGATCTGCCAACAATCCTCTGCACTATCTCTTCTGAGCTTAATTGAATCTTCTCTGCAGTGTCTTCTCATAATGCCCATCTATTACATACTTTTTGTACTCATGCCATATTCATTGTTGTACTTTCCATCAATGACAATCATTCGTTGTCTATTAATTATTTGCCAACATGAAGTACCTATTCCAAATAAAGAAGAAGGATTACCCTTGAATCTTAGGAAATAATCTCAACAACGCGAAGTGACTATACCAGATAAAGGTAAGAATCGGAATGGAAAAAGGCATACCGAGACAAAGCTCACAGGGAAGAAGGATAGAAATCTAAGTAAGAAGAGAGCTACGATCGACAGGTTGCAGAAGGTTCTAGAGTAAACCTCGCCGAAGGAAAATTTGCAAAATTGGAGCTTCACTGGGATATCAGAACAGTGACACATGGCACTTCACCATGGCGAAGCAATATAGTCGTTGGGGATATTATAATTGTTAGACCAACGCTCCGAACAGGTAGAAAGACATTTATGGATAGACAGCTCACCACCCGACCGTTGGGACCGTGCCATAACAGACATAACAGAGTTAATGAAGGTTTCATAATCGTTGCAAGCGACCCATTTTCGAGTTACCTATTTATCCCATCGCACCATGCACCGAGAACACTTTTTCCAACTGAGAGTTTGAGCCTGCAGACTAAGTTGATTTTGCATAGTGATCATCACGCTCTTGCTCTCTATCCCATTACTGTGTCTAAGTTACTCCCCGAACCCGAGATTGTTAACCCTGAGTGTGTATGTCGGACGAGTTGAGCATTGTAGAGAAAGTTGTTGAATAATTCATGATTGACCTCGTGACTGAAAGAGTCATGTCGATGTCTCCATGTGTACAAATGATGGATGTTACATATGCACTAAAAACCCTCAATTAAATTGTCAACTCGGGGTAAGTAAACTTAGAGTTGTAGAAAAATATATGCCAAAGGTAGAAGAGTTGGTAGGAGTATAGTCTAACTAATGAAGGTAGCTATCTAAGACTAATCTACTTAAGAAAAGCTATCTAACGAGCAAACCCTACTAAGCAAATTGAAACTAGGTAACCTAAGTACTTTTGGGCCAAGGATCGATGGATAGTTCTAAGAAAGCAAGTAAAAACCCTATGTAAAGAAAACTAATTCAACAGTAAGCAATAAGCAACTATTTAAGCATAACAATAAGAAAATAACCAAAGCAAACTATTTTAACTTGCCAACCTACATTCAATGAGCAACTATCCTGTGAAAGAAAGCAAAGACACCTAACTAACCTACTAAATCAAGTGAACAAGTAAGAAAAGACAACTACCTAACCTATTAAAGCAATAGACAAATAAGCAAATACAACTAGCTAACCTACTAAAGCAAATAGGCAAGTAAGCAAAAACAACTAAATATTGCAAGCAATCAAATTAAAACTTCTCATTGAACAACTATCTAGCCTAAGAGGCAACTGGACTAAATGCTCAATGCAAAACTATTTCTAATGCATGAAAGGAAATCTAAGAGGCAACTGGACTAAATGCTCAATGCAAAACTAGTTCTAATGCATGAAAGGAAATCTAAGAGGCAATTGGACTAAATGCTCAATGCAAAACTATTTCTAATGCATGAAAGGAAATCTATTTTATTGAAAGCAAGAAGAACTACCAACTAATGCTTAATCTATAATAAGAAAACTACTATCTAATCTATCAAAAAAAAGTCTATCTATCCTACAGCAGCAATAAAACTTTATTCTAATCTATGAAAGCAAGAAACTATCTTTAATCTACGAAAACAGGACAACTATCTTTTAACCTATGACAATTAAAATATAATGTTGGTGGTTGTGTGAATGTCTTCGGTGTCGGATGATATCTCGATGGCACTTGACAACAAAGGACAATTCCAACGGTATAAGCTCAACACTAATCTCAATGGAAAAGTGAAAGGTATGGATTAAACAATCCAATGAGAATTTAGCCATGACAAAACAATGTTAAATAGCCTGCATATTCATATATTAACCATCAACAACATAACAAGATCATCATTATACTTCTATACTATGTAAGAAAAATCCATACTTAAACTCATTCATTAACTAAGAACTACAATTGCAATCTAATACTAGGCAAGAAATTATGTAACATGAAACTATGCTATGTCTTTTCTAACAATTCAAACCGCAAATAAGGAAATGACTAAAAACGGAAACTTAAAACATGATATTAAAAAGCAAACTAGCAGCTATATTAATCAACAACTAAGTAAGCAAGATCTATATAAAACTGAAATAAGCAATCTATCATTAAAAACTAGAATTAACTCTATCCATCCATCAAATCCTTGTCAATTAAAACCCAAATTAAAACGTTATTCTATGCTATTCAAAACTATGTTTTAAACTTGATTCTAAAATCTTAGATAAAAACATAATCTAGTATTTAACTACACATGGGGTTAGTCTAGGAGTCTGCAGATCCATTCCTAACTACGAGATTAATGCATGCTAACACAATTCATCATACTAACCTGCAAAAGAGAGACAAATCAAATTAAATTATAACAACAAACTAATTAACAAAATAGAAATGCATGTACAGGAAATAAAGAGAACAATTAATCTATGAAATATGTAAACAAACACAAAGAACAGTTACCAGACTGCTGGTGGACCCCCGAGGAAGTCGTGGTCACTCCCTAAAAGCACACCACAATCTCAACAAAAGGAATTCACCATTAAAACACAAAAACACAGTTTTATACAATTCTTGCAATTGAAAAATGCAAAAACAGAGACAAAATTGTTTTTGTCTCTAACACACGACTTCTTCTAATTCTTAACAATTATCTGACCACCATGGTGGTATTTATAATGTTTACAGACCAAATGGTCGATCACAGGAGGTTTGAACCACTTCTAAAATTGGCAAATTTCGTTAATGGTGCCCTAACTGCCGAAACAGAGCTAGCCAATAATCACCCACCATAACAACCCAAAATCGAGTTGTCAAGAGTTCAGTAGATGGAGGGGATAAGCATGAACAAAAACCATGTCTCTTATTTGCCCCCCACTGGCTGCCAATACCATAACCGCCAAATCACCCTCTGTTTTTGTGCAGGAAGAGGTGTTGGACGGAGTGTCGGATCGAGTGTCGGAACGAGTGCCGAAATGAGTGTCGGATCAAGTGTCGGAACTAGAAACGTA
The DNA here is from genome assembly GCA_032191745.1 of Picea mariana. Taxonomy (NCBI): domain Eukaryota; kingdom Viridiplantae; phylum Streptophyta; class Pinopsida; order Pinales; family Pinaceae; genus Picea; species Picea mariana. The sequence continues at coordinate 99,832 of JASDQU010242051.1, forward strand.
GTGCGTTTTTTCCCTGTAACACCAGAAAAACGTGAATTATCTCTTGGAAATCATAAAACATGATGAATTATCCTTGATACAATCATTAAACATGAATTACACGTACCTTATGTCGATCATACCGTTTTACCATAAAATTCTTCAAAAAGCTCCTTTAAAAGATGAAAAACGCATATGTACATGTGGAAAAAGTGCATAATAACCGTCATAAAAGTGATCATATCTCGAGCCCAACATTACCCCCACACCTAAGATTTTGCAGGTCCCACTGCAAACAAAAAGAGATTGCCTTTTATGACTAAACTTGCGAAGGAGGGGGTGGATTAGCTTTAGAAGCTTCTCCCTCTTGCCTGGGGGATTTTGACTTAGGATTTTTGTGGTGTTTTAATTGAATCGAGAGACTATTATTGGTGGCATTAATATCATCAACCTAACACTATAGAAATTTCATCTTGGCTTGTAGGACAACGTTATCATGGTGTAAATGACAACTCAGTGTTTCATTCTCTCTAAGTTTGAACTGGAGAGTTTGGAGTTTTTGGAGGTTGATGATGACATGTGAGGAAGCTTTGAGATGTATATTATACCCTTGATCCTTTAAACCATGCAAAACAACAATTTTACCTCTGTAAAATTAGTTCCAAAAGTGACTTCCCATAAGCGCAACAATTATGGCCTGGCGGACTTGTGAAAAATAGGTATCAAAGTGACACCTATAACTACAAGACAGTAAAACCTATGTAAAAACTGAGAAAGGTTTTTGTTTTTTAATATTTCCTTGACAAAACTCTCTCTTGGTTTTCAAAAATTCACTTTCAGTTGTTAGGAAAACACGCCAAGAAAACATGACTAAAACAGGAAAAACAGAGTGCTTTATTTCCTGAAAAACTAGGCCTTTAAGATAATTGAATATATCCAAAACCATAATGTATATTTAGAAAATGGGAGAGGTTATTGTTTTTTAATATGTCCGTGACAAAAACCTTTCTTGGTTTTCAAAAATTCCTTCCCTATTGTTAGGAAAACACAAAAATAAAATATGACTAAAACAAGAAAAAAACAAAGTGTTTTATTTTCTGAAAGCATAGGCCTCTAAGATGATAGTATATATCTCAAACCATAAATTATATTCAAAAACTGAGAGAGGTTATTGTGTTGTTTTCGTATGTTATGAGAAAAAACCTCCTCCAGGTTTCAAAATTACTTTCCCATTTGTTCATAATCCCAGCTTGAAGTTGGTTACTCAAAACTTGTAGAAGCGCAGCGTGCTCTTAGCAAAAGCGTAGCGTGTTCTTTGATAGGGATTTTGGAGGCCTTCCCAGAGGATTTTTGGGATGAAAGTGGTATGGGTGTAAATTTTATGATGTATGCTACACAATGTAACCATCAATCACTGCAAATTCCTTCTCCGACCCTATGAAAAACTGACTTGAAGTCAAACTGTCCAAATGTGCAGAAACCCTCCTATACTGACTATATTTGGGGAATTTCTCTCAAATGATAACACATGTGCATAAACTGAAGGAGGTTTTTGTTTATTGGTCTATGTTTGACAAAAACCTCTTTCACTTTTGTCAAATTCATCTTCCTTAATTCAGAAACCAATTTTGAAGTAGAAATTTGACCGAGACAATCATTTGAAAATTTATGACAAGGAATGATGACATGACCATGATGAAAATTTATGACCTTGGATGAGTGGAGGGAGTAGGAATGACACCTAGACACACCAATGACAATTTTACAACCAATATAGGTCAAATTTTATTTGATAAGTTTATTTTGAAAATATAACAATTTGACCTAATAACCCTATCAATCACATGAAAGAGTAAATTTGATCACTGGTGACTGACAGAACTGACAGATACTAACAAAAGTTTTGGTTTGTACTGGTAGGCATGGTGAACAGGAGAATTTTTATTGTCTGTCATAAATATGTACCAATTCAAATAACTGGTCCTCTTTTCATAAGCTTGGAATACAGATGACAGTAAGTATTTAGCAGTTGTAATCGCTCTGTATTTGTCACAAAGAGTAGTTAAGTATAAGCAGTCTTCTATAGAATAAACATAAAAACGCACAGGAGCTTATAACACACACAATGATTTCAGTAGTAGATAATTTAGCATACCAATACAAACAACTGTTGATATAATATCCCAATACTTTGTAAAAAGGCAATATGACAGAAATCCTACTTCCTCTTCTCATGGGTTTGCTATACAAATGGACAATGTTTAGCATTTTTAGCTCAGGAAACTCCCCCCAGACTGAAGATATCTCACACCTTCGTGCCATGAATTAGAAATAGGCTTCATGGTCTTTACTGGTTTTAGAGGGGGGTTAGCAATAGGCTTCTTGGTCTTCTTTCCCGATGAGGCTGCAGGGGTATCAACAAGTTTCTTGGACTTTTGGTCTAGTAAAGGAATAGCTTGAGCATGAGGTTTTGGGTGGAGTAATAGTCCCTAGATTGAGAGTCTTTGTTCTAGTCTTGATTGTAAGATGAGGGTTTGCAAATTGGTAAATGAACTCATCCCACGTTTTCTCATGTTTTTCCAACTCGGCTAAGACAAGTAGTTTGGTAAGGCTATGGTGAAATAGGTTGTTATGGGGATTGGTTACATCCTTCCTCACTTGGGAAGACACCTTCTCAAGATGCTTTAAGAAGTAAAAGGGAAAGTTACAATGGCTTATTGAACTGAAAGTGAGCTAATAATTGAAATTGACAGGCTTTAAAGACAGGATATCTACCTTCACATATAATCAATATGGTGATGAATATGAGAGGGTTTGATTAGCTCCTCTTTTATCCACTCCTTGGAGTATCCCTTAGCTCCAGAGATGTTCTGAAATTCAGTTTTGAAAACCATCTTATAGCTTTCTCTTGGCAACTGGTGGTGTTTAAATCAACGGTCTCCAACTCTTGGGATGTTTGTGGATGAGGCAATTGATTCCTCAGAGGCCACGAACATAGTGAATAGGAGTTGAGGCAGGCTAAGAGTGTTCCATTGTTGTTGATTTTTCCACCATGCTCACTCAATCCACTTGCATAGAACATGTAATGTCAAACCTACAATGAACAGCTTGTAATAAAAATGTAATGTCAAACCTACAATGAACAGCCTGTAAAAAAATAAACCAATAGAGTGGTTTGTTAAGGACATATACAACAATTTATAGCACATGGGAGTTTAGCACTTCAAGATAAAATCACTGCTGATGTAATAACCTGTATCATGAAAATAATACAAAATTTTTACAAAGATTTACTTCTCTAGGCAATGATAATTTGTCAACTCATGAGGCCCCACACCTAAGTATTGTGACACCTCACAATCAAAAGTATAGGAAACCAGTCAGTTCTCCCGATAGCCAAAGATTTATAGTTTGTAAAGTGTAAAGATAAATTTCATAGATTGGTCTCACAAGACGGTTAGAAGATGGCCCCACCTATAGGAGAAGAGGTCATATATATAGATAAGAAGAGGTAGGCAAGAGAGTTTCAAGATAGTCTCAGAGTTAGTTCTGAATGGAAAGTTTATGGAGTTCATTAACCTTAGTTTAACCATACATACTTCATGTCAGCTTTGTCTACAAGTAATGTCATACATTAGGACAAGTTTAAATTTATTATTTATTTTTTTATCAGATTATCATCCTCACTGGGTAGAATGCCCCGCTACCAGCAAGCCTATTCAGTACTCTGGTGGGTTTACCTAGTCATACCACAGGTCGGTACCCGCTGCCAGCAAACCTATTCAGTATCTCAACAAGTTAGCCTCTTACACCCTCAGAGACTAGCCCTCCATCTTTTAAAATTTTAGTATAAGATTGCTTTATGCAAGAGGATGGGGGGACAGCTCTGAAAACAACTTTTTCTTTCCTTTTATTGGGATGGTATTTATGTTAGAGGATGACTTTCTGTTATATATATTCCTTAGTGATTGTCTTGATGTAAGGGGTACTTAAGCAGGTGTGGCCTATCTAAAGATATGATGTAATCAAGTTATTTAATGTGTAGTGGATGGTACCATTGAGAAAGAATAGAAAGGTATCTCTAGGCTCAACTTACCTTCTTCCCTTGTAGTTATTGTGATGTTTCCATGACTAACCACTAACTATACCTCCTTGTTACTCTTTGATAAAGACACTTGACTCACTTACTCAGGTTTCTTGGAAAAACTGTACGAGAGACCTCTAGGCTTGATAGTTATGGTATCACTTCCTTATACAGTGGTGAAGAGTTTCAAGAGAAACTGCTTTTTAAACACCTTAAGAACAAGAAGATGAAAATATTTTTCTTTTATATAATAAGTGATGTAAGGAGGGTGGTATCCATAGAGTGCCATAAATGGTGTCATTTTTGTTGCAGTATGAAAGGAAGTGTTATACCACCATTCTACCAAGGGTAACCATTTGAACCATTGTGTTTTTTTATTAGAGACAAAGCAATGAAGGTAGCCTTCCAGACATTTGTTCATTATCTCATTTTTTCCATCATAGTGAGGATGATAGGATGATCTATGAGCCAATTGAGTTCCCAAACAAGAAAATAATTCTGTCCAAAAATGTCCAGTGAAGATGGGATCTCTTTAACTTACAATAATCTTTGGGCTTCCATGTATATTTTGAACTATCTCCATGAATGTGGTGGAAACTTTACTGGATTTGAAGGGATGAGAAAGTGCACAAAAGTGTGCTTACTAGTTCAGTCTATCAACAATCGCCATGATGACACTCTTTCCTTCAGAATTTGGTAAACCTGTGATGAAACCCATGAAAACCTCCTCCCAATGCCGACTTGGGATGGCTAATGGTTGTAAAAGACTCGGGGTCTTAATTGTCTCCACCTTATTTTGTTGGAAAACGAAACATTCTTCCACAAACCTTTGAACATTAGTTTTAAGTCCATCCCAAAAAAATTCCTTCTTAACCCTATGGTAGGTTTTCAAAAATCTTGAGTGTCCTCATATTGGACAGGTGTGCAATTCCAATAGTACCTTTCATTTGAGTTGGGAGTTATTACATAAATATAAGTGATATTTGTACCATAGTGAATCATTTTTCCATGTAAATGTATATGATGCACTGGAATCCTGCTGCAACCTTTGAATGAGAATCCTGTTGGATCATGTTGTCATTGATGCCAATGGTTTGATTGATTGATGTCATTGATTGATGTCAAGTGATTGATTGATGTCAAAGGATTGATTGATTGATGATTGATGTAATATAATATGTAT
>JASDQU010242051.1:105177-119908 GCA_032191745.1 Picea mariana
TCTATTACTGATTCACCCCCCCTCTCAGTAATCCAACAAATCCTTCGTTTATATTTCCTTGAAATTGTCTACTCCTAGTGAAATAAATACCTACAGAAGTCTCTAGAAAAAAACACACTCTAAAATATCAAAGAATAATGAGATCAAGTCAGTGGAACATGTATCTCATAGTTATTTTATTAAAAGAAAATGTAAAATGAGGCTTCATTAGACTCTAAGCTAAACTAACAACATGCATTTTTTATTTGCTATCCTACCCTACCTAAAAAGAAAGGGAAAATCTTTATTCAAGTGTAAGAACTCTTCCAATGTAACCATGTGCGGAGCAAGATAAGAAACATACTCATATCCATGTATGAAAAAGTTACCGCAGTGATTACCTGGATATGAAGAACCAACCAACCTACTTGTTTGGGCCTTAGAAGGTGTTGAAGAAGAGAATAGTATTGTGGCTTGGTGACCTCTTGAAACCAAATTTCAATGTAATCTTGATGTTCATCAAAAATAATTTCTATGCTCTCCTTCATCATGTTGTGCAGATCCTTTTCTTTTGGATGTTTGATTTCTGAAGTACATAAAGGATTTGTTGAGATGGATGTTGAGAACTCCTCAATCTCAGGTCTTAATGATTTCTCTCCACTAGGCGTAGTCCATAATTTCTCAGTTTCCTTCGCATTTTGGCAAGGAAAATCATTTTGTAGCTCATAGGACCTTGATTCTTCTAATATTTCCGGAGAGGTAGATAAGTTCTTGACTATTGTCAAGATGTTTTCTTCCTGAAAAGAAGAGATCACAGTTGTTGCTAGGATTTGAGAGAGTTCTTCCAAACTAATGGTCACCTTCAAATTCATCTTGTCATTTGATAAAACTTGGTTCACACAAAGTTAGGATTTCCTGATGGTGGTAAGAAAACAAAGGTTGTATTGTTTGGTTATGTGGAAGGCTTGAGTGGTCTTGCCTCCTGTCCCACTATTACTGATGCCTCAATTTCTTGTTCTATAGTGCTCCTTGTTTTAGTCTCTTTAGAGACTACTTTAGCTCTTTGGGTTGAGCTAACTCCTATTTTTCAGTATCAGTCTGCGGAGTTTATGAGTGGAATGTTCCTCCCCCCAAAAACGTTGGAAGGAACCTTGGTTGAAAGATTTATATGTAATCTATCTACCTTTTGGGTCCCTAGGTCTATTCATGAAAGTAAACAAAAAGAAAAAGAAAAACTACCATTGGGTTTGGGGGAACCTGCTATAGTAGATGTGCAGGTTCTTACCTCTCATCTTAAAGTTCCCCCGCCACCAATCTAATGCTAAGGTCTAGGAATTATCTATTTACTAACTACCTTACCTTGAGACAACTCCCTGGCAACGGCGCCAAAAATGATGGGTGTTATATATGCACTAAAAACACACTAAAAACCCTCAATTAAATTGTCAACCCGGGGTAAGTAAACTTAGAGTTGTAGAAAAATATATGCCAAAGGTAGAAGGGTTGGTAGGAGTATAGTCTAACTAATGAAGGTAGCTATCTAAGGCTAATCTACTTAAGCAAAGCTATCTAACGAGCAAACCCTACTAAGCAAATTGAAACTAGGTAACCTAAGTACTTTTGGGCCAAGGATCGATGGATAGTTCTAAGAAAGCAAGTAAAAACCCTATGTAAAGAAAACTAATTCAACAGTAAGCAATAAGCAACTATTTAAGCATAACAATAAGCAAATAACCAAATCAAACTATTTTAACCTGCCAACCTACATTCAATGAGCAACTATCCTATGAAAGCAAGTAAATAAACAAGCAAGCAACGACACCTAACTAACCTACTAAAGAAAGTAAACAAGTAAGCAAAGACAACTACCTAACCTATTAAAGCAATAGACAAATAAGCAAAGACAATTAACTAACTTACTAAAGCAAATAGACAAGTAAGAAAAAACAACTAAATATTGCAAGCAATCAAATTAAAACTTCTCATTGAACAACTATCTAGTCTAAGAGGCAAGTGGACTAAATGCTCAATGCAAAACTATTTCTAATGCATGAAAGGAAATCTAAGAGGCAACTGGACTAAATGCCTAATGCAAAACTATTTCTAATGCATGAAAGGAAATCTATTTTATTGAAAGAAAGAAGAACTACCAACTAATGCTTAATCTATAATAAGCAAACTACTATCTAATCTATCAAAGCAAAGTCTATCTATCCTATAGCAGCAATAAAACTTTATTCTAATCTATGAAAGCAAGAAACTATCTTTAATCTACGAAAACAGGAAAACTATCTTTTAACCTATGACAATTAAAATATAATGTTGGTGGTTGTGTGAATGTCTTCGGTGTCGGATGATATCTCGATGGCACTTGACAACAAAGGACAATTCCAGCGATATAAGCTCAACACTAATCTCAATGGCAAAGTGAAAGGTATGGATTAAACAATCCAATGAGAATTTAGCCATGACAAAACAATGTTAAATACCCTACATATTCATATATTAACCATCAACAACATAACGAGATCATCATTATACTTATATACTATGCAAGAAAAATTCATACTTAAACTCATTCATTAACTAAGAACTACAATTACAATCTAATTCTAGGCAAGAAATTGTGTAACATGAAACTATGCTATGTCTATTCTAACAATTCAAACTGCAAATAAGGAAATGACTAAAAACAGAAATTTAAAACATGATATTAAAAAGCAAACTAACGGCTATATTAATCAACACTAAGTATGCAATATCTATATAAAACTGAAATAAGCAATCTATCATTAAAAACTAGAATTAACTCTATCCATCCATCAAATCCTTGTCAATTAAAACCCAAATTAAAAAGGTATTCTATGTTATTCAAAACTCTGTTTTAAACTTGATTCTAAAATCTTAGATAAAAACATAATCTAGTATTTAACTACACATGGGGTTAGTCTAGGAGTCTGTAGATCCATTCCTAACTACGATATTAATGCATGCTAACACAATTCATCATACTATCATGTAAAAGAGAGTCAAAGCAAATTAAATTATAACAACAAACTAATTAACAAAATAGAAATGCATGTACAGGAAATAAAGAGAACAATTAATCTATGAAATACATAAACAAACACAAAGAACAGTTACCAGACTGTTGGTGGGCCCCCCAGCAAGTCATGGTCACTCCCTAAAAGCACACCACGAGCTCAACAAAAGGAAATCACCATTAAAACGCAGAAACACAGTTTTATACAATTCTGGCAATTGAAAAATGCAAAAACATAGCCAAAATCGTTTTTGGATTTAACACACGACTTCTTCTACTTCTTAACAATTATCTGTTCACCACGGTGGTATTTATAATGTTTACAGACCAAATGGTCGATCACAGCAGGTTCGAACCACTTCTCAAATTGGAAAATTTCATTAATGGTGCCCTAACTGCCGAAACAAAGCTAGCCAATAATCACCCACCATAACAACCCAAAATCGAATTGTCAAGAGTTCAGTATTTGGAGGGGATAAGCATGAACAAAACCCATGTCTTTGATTTTCCCCCCACTGGCCGCCAATACCATAACCGCCAAATCGCCCTTCGTTTTTGTGCAGGAAGAGGTGATGGACGGAGTGTCGGATCGAGTGCCAGAACGAGTGTCGGAATGAGTGTCGAAACTAGAAACATAGTGCATTTTTTCCCTGTAACACCAGAAAAACATGAATTAGCTCTTGGAAATCATAAAACATGATGAATTATACTTGATACAATCATTAAACATGAATTTCATGTACCGTATGCCGATCATACCATTTTATAATAAAATTCATCAAAAAGCTCCTTTAAAAGATGAAAAACACATATGTACATGTGGAAAAAGTGCATAATAACCATCATAAAAGTGATCATATCTTGAGCCCAACAAAAAACATCGTCAACGAGAGGACTGCTAGCCTCTTCGTCCACTGCTCATGGAGCCGGACCATCTCAGTCATCACATGAAAAGAGAACCAAGAAAAGGGATGATCTAGCGAACGCCAAATTGATCTCGACCATATTACCCGCCTATATACCACCTCTAAGTGGAGCATTAAATCGAGACAGTGTGCCCAGAGACTTTGAATACACCTTGGTTACAGCGTACCTCTCGAAGGGGATATGCTCAGTTCGAGCAGACCAAGATAAGATTGCAGCGTTGAAGTTTAGCGACTTCAACCTCAGAGATTGCAAAGTCTATAACATGATCACCCCACATAAGCACCTAACCCAAACTAAGGGGAAGAATTCAAAGATAATCCCCCAGTCGTGGACTATGAACCTCGCGCAGTCCACCCTGTTGAACATCATGAAGATTCCCCACTTCAGAAGACACCAGGAGGTGAATGCATGTGTCAAGTTGATGTTGTCTTGTTACCATGGCAGTTATTTGTGGCTAAACCATCATATAACAGTTGATCCAACGCTGATCAATCGGATCACAGGGTTAAGTATGCAAGGACCTGATCCACAAGAGTTTTACCCTGGAAAAGCCATGTATCGCGTTCTAGCACAGAAGATCAAGGACACTTATGGTGATGTCGAGAAGGGAACGCGAGGCTACAAGGTAGCTTCTATCCAGAGTGGTGCAATGCACCTTACCTGTCAGTTGATTGCAGGGAAGTTAGTACGAAAGAACCGACCTACCCAAGTCACCGATTTTGTAGTTGACCTCGCAGGGAAGTGCATTGAAGGCCTTCAGATGAACTGGATGAAGTACCTAGTGAACCAGTTGGAACTCGACTACAGAGAAGCACAAGATCAAGGATATGAATTTCATTTCAGCTGGCTCTTGATACTGATATCTTTTATTGCCTGGGAGATGCTGGAAGGTACGACCTTCCCGAACATCGAGCCATTTGAACCATTGGCTGCGAAGTTCAGTACACTGTGGTATTCAAGCGATATGAATAAACAGTGGTAGTCAAATGTTGTTTTCCATACCTACTACAATCAGCTGAAGATATCCATCCAGGTTGAGCCTTGCATGACTCTGAACACACTACATCGGTTAAGGCCTTTGATGAAGTTCAGTGCAGATCAGCATTTTATTTACATCACAGTGCGTGTCGACGAACACAAGCAATAGCTTCAATCCTACTATAAGATGATGGAGGAGGACTTGGAGGAGATCACCAAGGATTGGTCAACAGACCTCCTTATTCTAGCAGACCCTGCAGAGATATTCGACATCGACAGCCCAGAAACTGTGTAGGATACACCCAGACCTAGCAGGACAAATAATACCGAAGAAGTCCAAGAATTAGACAGCGCATCCACAAAAACTATTTCCATATCACCAAAGCGAGGAGGTGATGGCGAAGAGTTAGATGACAAAGAAGTTGAACCGAACCAAGGAGACGAGGTTGATCCCTTGAAGAAGAGGAAAAGTTCACCTCTGAAACCTTCCTCCCGGAAGAAATCGAAGGCCACCATGACCAAGATGCAGACCATCCTCACCTCCGATGACTTCGACTTCCTCATAGCATCCCTACAAGATGCTTTGCTGGAAATAACAAAGAAACAAGACGCAAAGTAAGAGGAGATGTATGATCAAATTGAGACTGAAATTTGAGGGGTACAGCAGACCCTACAGTCCAGCCGCCCAGTCTCCACTACGCTGGGAGAGCCAGAATTGGGAGATGAGCCAACTCAACTCCACCGCATAGCCGATACAGTCGAAGCTCGCCTTCGACGAGCATAGGAAGAAATAGAGCAAGCCACCCAAGATTTGACACAAGTACAAGGAGTACTCGTAGAGCAACACAGTCTGCAGAATAGGAAAATATTGCTCTCCAAGCGAAGTTTGATAAAGAAAAAGCGCAGCTACAACAAGAAAAGGAACAGTTGCTCGCAGAGAAACTTGAAGTAAAAGAAGCAGTCAATAGAGCACTTCGCTCTGTGACAATCTTAGAAATCAAGGCAGAATATCGAGTTACACAGCAGGTAAACCAACTCGCAGAATCCATCCAGCAGCTACAGCAACGCATAGCAAATTTGGAGCTACGCATTGTACCTAAGACCCCAAAAGATGTAAGAGACCAAAGGGAAGCAACTGCCTGGAGCGCAGTTGAAAGGCTAAAGGCTCTTACCCTAGAATGTAAGCAACTCATAGATCGCAGTTCCCAGAACTATGAACAACTCACGATGAACCCGAAACTGTAGGCATTGGAGTCACAGCTCCAAGAGGCAAAGTATCAAGCCGAAAAGATACAGGCACAGTTGAAGTCCCTGTCAGCTGTGGAAAGAATGAAGCGCTCCGAAGAGAAACGCATTGCACAGAAGCAGATCCATAATATCCACAGCATAGTTATGGAAGTAACTCAGAGGCTCCAACACATACAAGATAAGGCCTATCAATTGTTTACAGAGGTAGAAGGCCAAGGAGCAAAGCTAGAGCAGGTTGTCACTACAGCTGAACAGTGTCTAGAGGGACCTATCACTGATGCATTCATCCACGAGTTCGTTGAACAGGAGTTCATAGCATAGCAACAAGTCGAAGCAGCTCGAGCCAAGCTCAAGGCATTTGAAGCAGAGCTAGTCAGACCAGAGTGACTCGGGACGAGTCACAGGTGATTGTTGGGGGCCTGTTGGCCCTTGACCAAGTTTTGGGAGATCCTTGGTCAATTTTGACCTATTTTGGGACTTTGACAACCTGTTGAGGATGGAGCACAAGACGAAGCAGAGATTGTGGGATCTCAACCCCTCTTTGGGATTTGGGAATATGTAATGGGTATGGGATGTCGGCCCATGGGTTTACCCATGTTTAGGCCTATTTTGTAAAGTATAAATAGATGTCTAAGCAATGTAAGAAGGGGAATCTATGTGATGTATGGCCGATAAGCTAAGTGCTAAGTGCAAGTTTGGTTTACAGATGTTATTTGCATATTGTGAGAAACTTGTAAAGCTAGGTGTAAGTGGTTGTAACAGACTATGAAAGGCTTTGTGCTAGACCTAGCTCGGGGAATGAGGATCTGGCGAGGTGCACGCAGATCTCCTTTCCTATGAAGAGTAGGTTTTTTGTGGCTCTGTGCATGTAGATGACTGATTGAAGCTAGTAAAGAAGTAGAGTTGGTGGACGTAGCCCCAGGGTGGGGGTGAACCATGTAAATATTGTATTATCCTGCTTTGTACGATGTGTTGGTGTATTTATGTGTTATTTTCTAAGTTCTTGATCTAGATAGATAGATAGATTTGTTTATGCTTTGTGCTTATGATGAATCTGGATGTTAGATCTGATATAGGTGAATGTGCTTAGTGCTTGAATCTGCCAGATCTGATCCATTTATTGATGCTAAGTGCTTAGATATATTAGATCTAGGTGAATGTTATGATGCTTTATTTTATCTGTGAAGTAGATATTGGGTAAATAATAATGAACTAATGGTGTTAAGTGCTCTATTAAGTATTATAATCACATACCTGTGTCCCAGCTAAGGTTGCAAACACCTGAGTCTTGCAACCACCCCTGCCTTTACCTCAGGTGAGACTACGTATGCTTCGCAGGTGTTGTCGAAAGGGTCGGTAGTTAGGGTTTTGTTGGTGTGTTAATAGAGTTGAACCCTAGGTCTGCCCCTATGCCAACAGAGTACCACGCCTATAGAACAAGCCAGAAATTTAGTATAAATAAGACAAGCATTGTTGAAAGAGTTTAAGAAGCCAAAGTCTGAGTCACAGTACATTACAAAGTTGCAGGAAATTAAACAGGTGCAGACTGAATGAGTCTGATATTATGACCAACATTTTAAGGATCTGATGGGTAGACCGACATTCCATATCCTTGATCAACAACACCAAGAATGGTTTATTGCAATAGTTCTACCACACATTCACAGACCGTTGATTCAACAGAAGGTTAATCCGTAGCCTAAAGCTTTGTATATTACAATGAAATCAGAAGCATACCCTGAGGATATAGTGGAGGGATGGTGCAATTTCAAATGCAATTAGATTCCTTGACAATCCAATTGGCAGAACTTACAAAAGGGAAGGAGAAACGGGATAAGTTTGGTGTACCAATTGTAGAATTGAAGGCCACCACAAGGACGAATTCCCAACATTTSTGCAGTATTTGGTGACTGGAGCACCAAATCCATTACTAGGAGGGGGATATTGTGAAATATGTAAGAAATGGGGACATCATCCGACTGAGTGTCCATTACTGCAGAAATATCAAAGTACGCCAAGGAACTTATTTTGCAACTTCTGCAAGCCAGTCACACATGAAGATAAGGATTATCGTGCATTTGATTTGATGAGAGAGTGCACTTCAGATATGTACAAGATTCAAGAAGATAATGTTTCACTCTCTCATTAAATCGAAGGAGGTCGAGGTAGATGAAATTTTGGGAGAGGAGGTAGAGGACCAATAATATGTTACAATTGTAATCAACTAGGACACTTAGCTCGCGACTACCCAAACCCTTGTACAACCTACATATACTATAGAGAATCGGACCATGTGACAAAAGACTGTCCTAAACTACTCGCAAAGTGGCAAGAAAGAGGAAATAAAAAACATAACACAAATCAAAATGTACAAAAAATATTAGTCAAAAAATGCAATGAAGGACCTAGAATAACAATTGTTACGCGCAAAATGGAGGGAAGCAAGTTGAGCAATGGGTAATGAAATCAGTAGGACCTATGTCGACATTCAACCCTTAGAAAGAGAAGGAGATGTATAAGAGGTTAAGAAAATAGATACTGGGACCGAATTGGGTAGCATCAACATCACCTACACCTCATGTTTGTGATTGGGCTATGCCAGAGAAGCCACTTGGGAAGGTAAGTACTCTAAGAGAGTTCCTGAGAAGTTGCGTAGAGTTAATGAAAGATGAAACTATGTTGTATGAATTATATGAAATGATTGATCATTTCACGCAAGAAAGGAAAATTCCTATTGCACATAGTGTAGTGAATCAGGTACTATGCAGAAAGATAACCAACGTAGAATTCAGATTAAGCGTGTAGATTGGGGAATATGATGTGGATAATGTTATCTTGGACTTTGGGTCTGATGTGATTATGTTTCTAAAGCATACCTAGGAGATGATGGGGAAACCCAAGTTAATCTAGTCTCTTTTTCAGGTAATATTAGCAAAACAACACAAGATGGTACCAATTGCTCCATTGACAAGAGTACCTGTGAACATAATGGAGTGTGCAGTGTAGCATGCTTTGAAGTCATTGAGATCGTGGATGAAATTCAACAATATCCAACACTAATGGGACTTGATGGGGCATTTGATAATTAGTAGATCATCAATTTGGAGAGGAGGGTAATGATATTTGAGGTAGGAGACTTGAAGGTTATTGCACCATTGGACCCGACAGAAGGAAAAAGTTACATAGATTCAGTGAGAGGGAATGAGATTGATAACTTGTATAACATGACTGATTGGATGGATGAATATGTTAACCCCACTATGGATGGTGTGCTAAGTTGGAGAAGTATTAAAATTCATGTGCATCAGATTCGGAGGAAGGTTTGGAGCATTGGGAGCAGAGGATACATGAAGTATCAACTAGACAATGTGCATGCATAACTCAATAATTACATTGGATTGGAACAGAGTTATGTGATACACCCAGGTATGATGGATTTACTGACATAAGATCATTTGTAAAGGAATTTGAGTTGCAAGTACCTAAACAATAAAGGTTCTTGGCACTAGATGTTTTCCTGAAAGCTACTCCAGCTAGATGGTGGGTTGCACATAAAGAGGGGATGGAATATTGGTTGTAGTGTCAGAGACTAATGCACGTGAGATTTATTGCCGAGTTAGAGAATATTGCATAGAATTATATAGGGATAAATGACCCAGCAGGTCATGTTGAGCAGTGTAGAACTATATGGAGTTCAGTATAATTCTGAAGAACTGGTGTCTGGAGATGGAAATGCATAGAGAAACAACAAGCTGGGATGAACTGGTTCAAAGGTTCAATGTAACATTTAATTTTGAACATGAATCTCCACTAGTAGATGCAGCGTTACAATTCATTCAAACCAAGATCTTCTCAGAAGAAGGGTCGAGGGAGGTAGTACCAGTGTGTAGTGCACAGGAAGATTCGATGATTGTTCATGAATTTTTGGAGTGTTATAATGTTGCTAAAGAAGAACATGATGAGAAAGATCCTAGGGATGTGCAAGTACCCGAAACTGAGGGGGAACGTACAGTAGAAGGGTTGGAGCTTGAATCTGTTATGTATACACAACCAATAAAGACACAGAAAGTAAACATTGGCATGATAAAGAATCCGAAGTTTGTGCAGATAAGAGATTATTGGAGTGATGAAACTGTGGAGAATATTGCAGATTTATTGCACAAATATCAAGATCTATTCCCAACTACATTCTTAGAAATGAAGGGGTTAGTTAGGGAATTAGGCGAGATGAAGATTCCTTTCTAAACTAGTACGACAAAGAACCTACAAGTTAAATCCGAAGTACAAAATGAAGGTGAAAGCATAAATAGACAAGATGTTGGGCACAGGGATCATTGAACCAGTGGTGGAATCAGAATGGATAAGTCCAATGGTGGTACAAGATAAGAAAACAGGAGGAATCAAGATTTGCATAGATCTAAGGAAGTTGAATGATCCATTTCCAAAACCATTCACAGATGAGGTACTGGAGAATGTAGGAGGGAAGGAGGCTTATTTTTTACCATATGGATTCTCAAGGTACCATCAGATCAAAATTGTGTAGGAAGATAGGTATAAAACTACTTTTGTGATAGAGTGGGGAAGTTATCAGTACACAATGATGCCCTTTGGACTGAAGAATGCACCTGCAATTTTTTCAAGAGTGGTGTTTGCATCTTTTAAGGAATTTATTCGTAATTTCCTTGAAGTGTACTTAGATTATTGGACTATGTTTAGTCTACTGAAGGATCACATACAAGTAATTAGATTAATGTTGGAAAGGTGTAGACAATGTCAAATTTTTCTGAATTTGAAGAAGTGTATTTTTTGTGGTTTGTGAGCAAGGATTATTGGTAGATCCTACCAAGATTGCATTAATTCTAGATTTACAACCACTTACATCACTCAGACAACTGAGGAAAAATCCAGGTCATACATGATATTACAGGAAGTTTATCAAAGGTTGTGCGCAAATTACAACACCTATGGAAAAGTTGTTGAAGAAGGAAGAAAAGTTCTAATGGAATGTGGATTGTCAGAAGGGTTTGGACACATTAAAATAGAAATTAGTGACCACGTCAATTTTGATCCTTCTAGATTTGAATAAGGAATTCCACATTCTTGTAGATGCATCATCCATAGATTTGGGCGCATTACTATGTCAACCAGGGGAAGGAGACATATCACCTGATTGTTTTTGCCAACAGGAAGTTATCCATAGTAGAGAAGAATTATACTACTACAGAATGAGAAGGATTGGCAATGGTATATGCGCTGCAAAATTTTATACATTATTTATTGGGTTCTCACTTTAAGATGTATACATACCATTCTACACTAAAATACTTAGTGAACAAGTCAGTGTTGGGGGGAGAATATGTAGGTGGTTGTTGATGTTTCAGGAATAGAATTTTGAGGTTGTTGTGAAACCAGGGAAGTTGAATGCAAGACATGATCACTCATCATGCATACTATCAAGAGAATATGCGTGGAATCTAGATGACCTATTGTCAGATGCACTATTATTTGTAGTTAAGATGGTGGATGACTACTTCGCAGGCATCATGCAGTTTCTAAGTACAAGAATGGCCCCGTCAGACATGACAGTCGCGCAGAAGAAACAATTAGTGGTTAAATATGTAGACTATCAGCTCATTGTAGGGAACTTATGCAATTTAGGTGCATATGGAATATTGAGATGATGTGCACTGGAGTATGAAAGGCTTGTGATACTCACAGAAGTGCACGAAGGTATTGCAGGACGACACTACATAGGTAAAATGATTGTGCATAAAATCTTGTGCGGAGGACTCTAGTGACCCACACTTCATAGGGATGCTAAATAATATTGCCAAGCATGGGATGTATGTCAATGGGTGGGAAATCCATCAAGGAGGGATGAAATGCCTTTACATCCACAGGTTACGTTGCAAGCATTTGATAAATGGGCCATATACTTTGGGGGTCCAATCAACCCCTCAGCAAGAAGATTAGGAGCGAGGTACATAATCACTGTGACATAGTATTTGACCATATGGGAAGAAGAAGCACCAGTCATAGACTGTCACACAATTCCTCTTTGATAATGTAGTCACGCGATTTGGATGTCCGTGCATATTGCTCAGTGATCAAGGAACACACTTCCTAAATAAGACAATTGCAACATTGACTAAGGAATTTCAAATTCATCACCAGAAGACTACGTCGTATCACCCTCGGGATAATGGGATAGTAGAAGCTATTAATAACATTTTGGAGAGTGATTTGACAAAGATCTGAAATGTGGGGAGAGACGATTGGGACTTAAGGGTTCCTGAAGTTTTGTGGGCATACAAGACTACAAGAAAGAAGTTGACAGGGCAGACACCTTTTAGATTGGCCTATGGGCAAGAAGTAGTGATGTCAATGGAGTTTATTCTACCTAGTCTATGTGTTGCAATGATTACTGATCTTTCGGACTCTGGTGCAGTAGAGGAGTGATTGTCACAGTTAGTACAGCTTGAGGAAGATCGGTTTGTCGTGGGATTCCATCAGCAAGTTCAAAAGGCAAGGGAAAAGGCATGGCATGATAAACACATTAAGCAGAAAAAGTTTCAATTGAGAGACTTAGTATTAATCTATGACAGTAAATTCATGCACCATCTAGGGAAGTCTCAAATGCATTAGTTAGGACCTTATGTGATTCAACATGTGATGGAAGCAGGTGTTGGGCAGTTGGAAACTTTGAATGGAGAAGCCTTGGGAGGAATGGTGAATGGGATTTGGTTGAAGTTCTATAGAGACGACTGACCGTCTCCGCATTAATCTAAACTACGAGAGAAAACATGTATCATAGTAGTTGTACTATAGTAGGAAGGTAAAACATAGAAAAAAAAAAGTAGAAAAAGGAAGAAAAAAATAAAAAGGGGAAAACTGAGAAATAAAAGGTAAACATGAATAAGTATCACGTAAAAAAAAAAGTATCACACATAAAAGAAACAACATAGAGTCAGTTAAGTGCGCCTAAAAGTCAAGCGTGGGACATGATAGACTAGAGATGTGTAGCCATAAATAGAAGGTGTCGTTGAGGATCAAAAGGGAATGGAAAATCCAAGGGAAAAATTGGTGGAGGATTTGGCATTAATGCCATAATAAGGAAAGTATTAATGGTAGATTTTGATTGGATTTGACACTTCCAGTGGGTGAAAAAACAATTATATAACTGTCGAAGGGTGATTAAAGTGTATGAGGGCCGACGAAAAAATGTTGTTTTCATTTTATAAGAACTGTGAGAATACAAAGTGAATCAGAGATGAATGAGAACTAATACAAAATAGTCCCCAAACTCAGACGCTAAGAACAATGGCACCACTAAAATTTGGAGCACCAGAAGCAGTAGCACACAAGCAACCAAAAAGACCACAAGTTGTGTCAGTGGTCGAGGAAACACCAGGAGCTTCAGGATCACAGTCAATTTTTTACAGGGACTATATACCACCATCTAAAGACACCCCTGTTGGATTACTGAGAGGGGGGGTGAATCAGTAATAACGTAATTATAATCCTTTTTCTTCAAATGTTATATCAATGTAGAATTATTATCCAATAATGAGCAATAATAAATAAACAATCACACACATACACAGTACACCAGTGTTTTACGTGGAAACCCAAATCGGGAGAAAACCACGGAATGCTTCTTCTTATATGTCTTGAAGAATTACATTCATTGGAAGCACCAACTTCCTTTGTTTTCCAGTTGCAACTGGAAGGAGGCTCCAACCCCCTAGTTTCTCAGGCTACAACCTGAGGGAAGCTCCAACTCCCCAAATCTTTGGATACAACCAGAAGGAAGCTACAACCCCCAATGTTCTCCGGCTACAACCGGAAGGTGGCTACAACCACCTGTCCTTGCCTCGTCCTGCCACCCTGAAGTAGAAGTAGAATGATGGAACCGCTGTCACACTATCACTGTGAGATATACCATTGTAAACATGTACCAATAAATATGAACCATGCATAAACCTATACCTCAACCTGTAATCAACCTGTACCACAAACAAATGCATGAACCATGCACCAACCTGTAATCAACATGTACCATAAACAAGTGCATCAACCATGCACCAACCTNCACCAATCTGTAATCAACCTGTACCATAAACAAGTGCATCCAACCATGTAAAAAGTATGTACCAATCATGTGTCAACTACTCATAAACTATGACTCATCAGTATGTACCAACATCATCAACTATACACCTCATGTATGTGCGCCAAATCATCAACTACTTGTCTCAACCATGTACTCAACATGTACCTCAACCAAAATCCCTCATCAATTTCACCATACAAATATGATTTTTAGCTCTGTAATATACCTGGTGTATATGACCACATTCCTGCAAACCTTCCTTAACTTAAAAAACAAGAGACTAGCATTTTCATCAAACTTTTCTTTAGTCTCACATGCCTAGTTTTGGATTAGTCAACAACCCTAACTTGAAGTAATCATAACTTTGAACCTGTAATGTATAAATATCTGAAACTGATACACAATGTTCTTTAGTGTGTTTTATGCAATTCCTCCAAGTGAAA
>JASDQU010242051.1:122841-133165 GCA_032191745.1 Picea mariana
CCAATTTGTATGCCATAATACCAATCTTTTGCAACACCTTATAAGGGCCATAGTACTTTGGTGATAATTTATTATCCTTCTTGTCTTGCTTGAGGGACATCTGTTTGTATGGTTGTAGTCTTCCTTTATTTGCTCGTAGATTCAACTACCTTTTGTTGATCCTTGAATTTCACATGAAAATATAATAATGCAATAAAGAACCTGGGGGGTTCAATATTAGCATTTAATTCAAAGGTAAAAACCTTTTTATGCACCAATGGTAAATTTCTTTGAATTTTTACAGCAGCCTGTTGGGTGATCTGATATTGTAAACTTTGTTTTAGCAGAAGATCATTTAAGACTTGCAATTTAACATGATTGATTTGTGTTATAACATTTTTAATTTTCTCCCTTATTTTCTTCAGATTTTATTTTCTCTTTTCAATCTCGACTTGCCCAATATATGCATTAATATCACTGATATCAATTTCTGCCATCTCTACATCTACAACTAAAAGAGCATTAATAAAAGCATTTTTTCGCCTCTTTAGCTAGCCTTTTAATTTCTTCAAGATTGTTTTCCCAAGATTTTAAGGCCATTTCTCCTTTTATCTGCTCAATTTTTGAAAAAGGAACAAATCCTGGTATATTTAGATTTTGCCTCCACACTATAAGTTCCTGAAATTTGGATCTAGCAATAATAGATTCCTTCTCTTTGTCATCGATAATCTGTAATGAATTATTGATTACATGATTATATATGAATACATTAGAAGGGAGCATGCTCTCCTTTAGATTTGTGGGCTATATAGTCCTCTATTTGTTTGATCAGATTATCTAACAACAAMTTTCCCCAATCGAAAGTGAAACCCTCTGCTACTTCATGAATTATAGGAACCCACTCTATAGTGAAGTGTGTAGAGATTTTCTTTCTGAGCATTCTACAAAGCATCATGGCTGCATACATAATGTGGGCACCACAAGAGGCTATATCGCATATGTCGTGGCTGTYAGCTTTGAATTTATTTTCATTTCTCCACCAAGTTTTGACTATATCATGGACAATTCTTTCGTAACTTGCACATTCTTCTTTCTCAAATTTCATTATAAATGGTGCATTATAAACATATTTGGGATTGCAAGTTAATTTATACATTACTTGAATGTCCTCGGGTCAGAATGAGCTGACAATGTTCTTTTGATGATTGTATATGGTTTTGGTCGAAATATTTACATGGTCCAGGGCCCAATGTATCATATATCTATATGACAATAGTTTTGGCCATGCTGCAACTTTGTGAAGTTTTGACTTGGCCACGTCTATAAGCTTGTTTATGGTTGACTCGTCTTCGCCTTCACTTGATTCATCAAAAGGGATAGAKTTTTCTGCTTCCAGGATTTCATAAACCTGCTTCCATGATTTAATGTTGTCTATCAGGCAAGTGGTAGTGTCTGAAAAAMTATATGAATTTGGGTTTGGCTCTTCCATAGACGGATCTTGTTTTCTTGACACTTTATGCAGTGCCATAATTTTCTATTTTCCAATATCAGATCCTGTAGTAAATAAAAAATTTATGAATACGAATACTGAGGTGAAATTTATGAGTGTGAATGGAGAAATAATATGAAGTTCAAAATCTTTTATTAAATTAAAAAAACACAAAACACTTATCAATTTTACAATTAATTCGAATGACAGGGTAATCATGACAAATCTGTCAAATTTATTACCTGATGACAACGAGCTTTTTCAAATATTTAACCCTAACCAAGTTTAATATACCTTTAATGATCGTGATGATCGAGGATAAGTATTTCAGTGCTTCGAAATTCGAGGGTTTTGAATGAGGGATGCTTAAGATCTCCCGAAGGATGAATTCATGGAGCAATTAGTCATCCTTTAATTAACACTTACTTTAATTAACCGCTGTTTTTTTTCTTTTTAAAATTTAAAATGATTCAGAACTTCGAGACTCTGGAGCTTCACGACTTCAGGAGTTTGCATTAGAAATATTTAAAGTTATCGTGAAGGCTGAAGTTTGGAAGTGATTACTTACTGTTAATCATGCCAAATAGATCATATTTTACCCTTTAATCCCTAATTCTCTAATAATTCAACACTCCGACACTCCGACGCTTCTTAGCTTTGTTGATAATTTGATCTTCTGGAGGACAATCTCCCAGAGTGATGTGACATGATGATGTCACTTTTGATGACGTGTCCTGAAAACATTAGTGACACATGTCATCTTGAATCTTGCGAATTAGATGTCCCATAAGATCCAAAATGAGTGCCACGTGTCTCCATGTGTAAAGAGTTCTAGGTGGCATAGGACACGTCAGCTGAGTACTTTGCTTAAACAAATTCTGGATTTTCAGAGCTCCGGGACTCTAGAGCTTCGCGATTTTGGGAGTTTTTAGGGCCTTTAGACATTTGAGTTTGCAGTGACGAAGTGCGAAGTCATGAAGTGAAACTTTAAATAGGAATTATACCATTGATTAAACATTTCATGATTTTGAGTCTCCAAAGTTGCACGAACCATTGATTTAGATGAGTGTCAGGTTTAACGACTGATTCTTGATCCACCTTGTCAAAATGTAACGAAAATTTATTATTTTATGGAATGATACTTCTAAAGCTAAAACTCTATTTTTAAAAGAAAAAAATCAAAGAAGAATTTGAAGTTTGAATTTTTATTTGAAAATTTTATTCATGTCCTAACACCACCCTCCATACATAAAACCAAAGAAGAGGAGGCCAATCCATGAGGTGCTACCAAAGTACAATTTTTTTCATTTTGAACACTAAAGTGTGAGAGGGTATGGTGATTTATTTCTCCCGAAAAAGAAAATTGAAGTGGATCCTACAAGGTACTAATCAAGGACACGAGTGGGACCAATGTAGCTCCACGTGTGACCAAGGAACCCAAGAGAGAGGCTACAAGCTAAATGAAGGTGAAAATGAACCTCAAAGATTAAATAAAATCCAATGCATTGTTACGTGTTATGTATGTGGATCTATTAGCTTCGTACAATGGAGATCGAAGAAAAATATATCAACTTTTCTCAATATATATTGGATCTTCTTAGTGTGGGTATCATATTTCCTACTCAGGATGAGGTTATAGGAGCATGGAAGTTAAAGTATTTTTATCCATCCGAGGAGCATTATGTGGAAGAGAAAAACAACCCTTTACTAGAAAAAGATTGAGATTGTATCTCTAGGGAGAAATAAAGAAGGGAGGTTGAGGTTTTCCAACCTAAAAATGTTGAAGGGGCCAAGGTTGTGGAGGATAAAGGAGATTCATAATACAAGGCTAGTCATCATGGGAGGAAGAGTTTTTTCAAATGATTTCAACCTAGATCTTGATTTATTCCTTCATGAATCTAGGGTATATTCATGGTCAAAAAGGGAATTGTTGGAGAAGACTATAATGAAATAGTAAACCTTAACATGATGCTCTAGGAACTTCATATAAATAGATAAAGTGAGGGAGATATGGATATGGGTAATAAATATGGATGACTGGGAGGAAAAGGATTAGGGGGGGACTCCTAAAGTGATGGTATGGTGTGGGGAATTCCAAGAGAGTAGGGTTTGTTATGAGATCATGGCAAGGATGTTCATTGGTTTCTAGGTAAGGAACTATATCATACTTCTCAAAAGTATTTCATTGTGTGTTGTGGTAACATCATTTTTTGTGAGTATGATGAACGCAGTGATCAAAAGGCGCAAATTGTGTCAAAGGCATGTATAGAGGATAACATACAGAATCTATCTACAAGAAAAATTGATTCTGTCAATCCATAGGCCAGGGAAATTCGAGCCATTAGATGAAGGAAGAGGACATAACGTGCAATGCATAATGTTACCCCCCACATCTAGGGGTAACTAAGGAGATCAAGTCTCAAGTCCTGTAGGTTGCAGACATGGAGTGTTGAGAGTTGGATGACCAACATAGACCATATAACCCCTCCTCTTCACCACATTTCAACATCATCGTTCGCAACAAAGTAGCATCCACCACATCGATATGGTCTTGCTTCATGAGGTAACTAGTCCAGTGTCATGGTAAGTATCATTTTAATATTTGAGGCATTTGAATGAGTTTCAAAGGATTATTTTTTATTATCTAATGTTTGCTTGGAAGTTATACTTTTTTGCCTCATTTAACCTTGGTGGTTATCCTGGTATCCTAGTAAGTGTCGTCACTCCCCGAGAAAAGAGGTTCTATGGGGTGTCTTCTTGAAGAGCCACCATACCATTCCCAACCATACTTAACACTTTCTATCATATTTCCCTTATGTTTCCTTATCTTTTGGGTCTTTGGATTACACGTACCCCAAAAAGTCTTGTACCTTGTTATCTTATGGGAAGAAGGGGATAATGACATAGAGGGGTTGTTGATGGAATTAAATAAAGAAAGAAATTTAAGAGAAACCATGACCAAAATGCAATGGTAGGGTAAAGGGTAAAGAAAAATCCAACCCATACTTGAGCTCTACCCCCCATTTGACATCACCCCTAATTATTGAGTGTGAATAAATGCCTCACTTATAAATAAGGACTTTAAAATACTACACCATAAATCAAAAGCAAGGAATGTTACGCTTGAAACCTTTTTAAGTGGACTTGCAAATACTAATAAATAAAAAAGCATAAAAGGGGGATTGGAAAAAGCAATCGTCGGGGAAATGGTAACTCAAGATGTCACACACCCTCT
Organism: Picea mariana; assembly: GCA_032191745.1. Lineage (NCBI taxonomy): Eukaryota > Viridiplantae > Streptophyta > Pinopsida > Pinales > Pinaceae > Picea > Picea mariana. The sequence continues at coordinate 127,545 of JASDQU010242051.1, forward strand.
ACAAAGGCACCCATGGAAATGAGAGCATACAATACCTTGCATATTAATGATTCCATGCCCAATTTTTTTTCCTACAAACCACCTCACATTCATTATATGGCTTGGATAGGGTCCACTTGGGTCCTGACTCACCCAATAGCTTCCCTTGATAACCATCCCATACCTAAATTTGGTAAATTGTATAAAGTCTTTGAGCATTTGAGAAGTATGAAAGGAGTTTAATGTTGCTTGTTTAGGTAGCTCTTTATTAAATGTGACTTATTTGACATGATTCATATGACTAGTGGACCCTTGGAGGGCATACTAGATTTTCTTTGCAAGGCCTTATTGATTACATCATTCGTGGAGATGGTATGCCACTTTGGGTATTCATAGGGACGAAGAGCCCACATGATGGACATTGTGCCCCGAATGTTGGAGGGCTTGGATGATGAGCATTGCACTTTAGGATGATGTCATACCTTGTAAGAGAGGTTCTACTTGATGTATCACACATGAATTCACCCCCCATTGCTTGGACACTGCTCATTAGGACCACAAAGTCATGATTTTAGGGCTTGATGTGACATGGGTGTGTGTTTGATGAGGTTATGGCATGAGGGTGGTGCATTACCCCACTTATTTTATTGATTATGTGACTGTTGAGATGACTTGGCACCACTTGGATGAGGACTCCCTAGTATTTGGGGGATCCTTTCCCTATGTCACCCTCTTGAAGAACGTTAGAGGCTTTATTATTATTATTTTACATGTTATTGGTCATTTTTAAGGTCAGTCTAGACCTTTTAGGCTTGTAAAATTAATTTTAGTCCTAAAATTATGGAATTAAAGGAAAATCGACTTGGGTTTTCCTTTATAAAAGGACAATTCAAATTCCCTTTTGAATCATGACTCATATTCATCACTTATCATTGTCTCTCGTCTCTTAGAGAGTGTTGGCACACGGTTATAAGACCCTATGTTAAATTTATATTAACAAACAAAACCCTTCAGACACCAGCCCTTTCAACATCACCTACATGCAAGTGAAGTCCCACCCAAGGAATCTATTAGGGCTGTAGGAATCGAGTTTCTGCAGTAGTGAGGGAATAGGGGGAAATCATCTTAATCATTCTTACTTGTTTATTTTATGCGCATTATCTTCTATTTATTCTTCCTTGGTTACTTAGTGACTTCAATTATATAGTACCATTACACTTCAGATTGCAACATGAATTTTTTTTGGTAACATTCATAACTATTGTGCAGTGATCATATGGTAGACAATTCTAGTCTAACATGCATAAAGAGAATGTTCATGATCAATCAAATAAAAGAAGAGAAAATACAATAATTAACGTGGTTCACCCAACTTTGGTCTACATCCATAATGGTTGGCTTCTTTATTATTCTTGATGTAATCGTCTCAGGCTTGCGCACTACGCTTACAATAAATATATCATGGTATCTTTCTCTCCTTCTTGCCTAGCCGCTCTACAGTGCAAGCCTCTCTCTACAACTTCTCCCTAACAATCAAAGATAGACTCTTCATTCTCAGTCTATTCTTTCACTCTCCCCGCGAACAGGTCAACAATAGAACCTGAATAGAACATAATATAAGAGAAGAACCCCTAATCTTCCCAACCCATTACATATTTATACATAAATTCTAGGGCTCAAAACCCTACTTTTATTATCCCCAAATCCCTATTACATCTTATTCAGAATCATGAAAACTTGTGTTGACTCACTGTCCGGGCTTTCTTTTCCTGCTTCTGTGTTTGCATGCTGCTTTTCACTCTCGACTGTTGTTCTTCCTGCTTTTGCGTGTCTTTATGCTTTTGGCATGTCGACTGTTATTCTTCCTTTTTGTTCACTTTCTTCTCTTGCTTTATTCTTTTACTTTATTATGTACTAAATATGTTACTATGCACTTTCAAGCCTGCATGTGTCTATACTGTGCACTCCCAAGCCTGAATGTTCCTTTCCTGCGCACTTTGCTCCTGCCTTGTCTTATTTCTTCTTAAACTGCTCATATATTCCATACTTAATATTTTCATGAAAAAAGTATCTAAAATGCTTGTCCAATAGGCCCCCAACACTCACCTATCACTTGTCTCGAGCCGCTCAGGCCTGTTGCGCGCTCCTCCATGCCTCTATGAAATTTTGAGAGGTCTCCTTTGTTGTCGCAACATCCTTTGTTATTTCTTCCTCCATTCCTAAAATTTCTTCTACACCTTGCGCAGCTAGAGTCGTTAGCTTCTCTTCTATGTCATGAGCTGCCTGCTTCACTTTTCCCTGCGTAGTTTCCAGTCCTCTTATCACCCTTAGTGCCTTGCCTTGTAGCAGTCCTAATCATTGTTGAAGGATCTTTTGCTGGTCCCATGTCCTTTCGATTTCGTCGTATGACTGCCTTTGTGCCAAAATGGTCGTCATTCATTTAGTAAGTGGGAGAGTATTTATGATCTCTGAAGCCTTCTGTGCCTTTTCTTATGCATCCCTCAAACTAGATTCCACAACCTTCATTTCTGGATCCTCCATCAGGTTGGTCCAGATATGCACACTTTCCTCCCTGATCTTTAGCATTCCTCCTCCATATTCTTGATATATTCTACTGATATCATTGTTGTTCTCTCTCTTCCTTCCCTTTCTTCTGGTGGTGTTCTTGGTGTTGTGCACGATTGCAAGTATTCAATCCTTCCGTGAAAGCCTTTGATGACTTCGCCGATTCTAGAGACTTGTTCTCCCATCGTGGCCTCCACTACTAATGGTACTTATGGAATTTCTTTATACAACTTTTGGATGACCGCTTATGTCTTCTGCGCCATTTGATCAACTTCATATTTCTCTTTTAAGGCTTTCTCAACCCTTTCCTTGACCTCATTCTTTGACTTCATCGCTCCTTCCTCTTTTTCTGCAAATTCACCCTTTTCCTATAGAGTAGTTTCATACTGTTGTTGCATTTGATCTGATCCGGATTATTTTCAGCATGAAATGAGAGCGGAGATATAACACATAAATATTTAGATATATTGCAAGAGAGACAACAATATAACAGAGATATAGCGGAAATAACAAGAGTCACAGATATACAGTAATACATGATTTCTATTAATGAAATAAATGTATAGAGACTGTAAAATATAGAGTGAAAGACTTCTTAGAATGGTGGCAGCTTATCTCTGAGAAGAGATGTGACGACTACTCGCATCCGTGAGAAGATGATTATTACAATGAGGCTCTAAGGGACTTTTTAACAAAAGTAAAATCCAAAACCCTAACCCCGGAAGATGAAAAGCCAAAAGGTTTGTGGGCCTTGATGGGGGTAGTTGATACGTCAACTTCCCAGGGGCGTAACTTTTGCATATGATCTTTGTTTGGGGCACTCAATAGCTCGTTGGAAAGATCTATCCGAGAACTACAACTTTTGGGTGAGAAACATGATCGATGATTCATGTTGCTCCCTGTTTTCTCAAAAAACATCGTTTAGGGCCTCAAAATGGCCCCAGAAGTTAAAAACTGCTAAAAATAGTAAATTACCAAAATTTCTAGAAACATGTTTTGGGCCAGTTGGAGAAGGTGGGTGGCCATCGACATCCACCTGGATCAATCCTCCCTCCTTAGGAAGAAATGGTCTCCATTTCGTTGAGTTCCTGGGGGAGAGGGGAAAGCGATTGCTGAATCTGAATCTTAGTGAGCTGCTTGCCTTGTTGGAACCGTCGCGCTGCTTGGTTTGTTGAAGGTCATCACGAACCTATGGCTGGAAGGGATGGAACTTTTTAACCAGTCTGGCTACATGAGATGATTGTGTGAATAAGGAATCTTTGTGCTTTGCTGCAACCTTGTTGACCTGCTTCTGGTGGATAGAAGGTGCTTGGGCCGAGGCTGTAGTGGTTGCAGTATCCTTTTGTTCCCCTTTTGAAAAGATTGTGGAGAAGATGAATTTTGTAGTATGAGATACTACCTTGTGATACTGTTTAGGTGGGACAATAGTTGGAACTACCTCTGGTATTCTATAGAGATGACCCCCCAAAGTAACAATGACACTATGGGGTTGAGACTCATAAATAGCGTGGCGCTTCCACATATATGGCTGGCCCAAGAGAACATCACAAACATACAGTGGGGTAACATCACATAATACCTCATCCTTGAAGGGTTGGATGCCGTATGACAATTGACACTGCTGGCTGACATGAAGATCTCGTCCTTGGAGAAGCCACCTAATGATGTATGGTTGCGAGTGTGGTGTTGTCGACAATCCCAACTGTTTGACAACCTCTGCTGAGATGAGGTTCTTCTGGCTTCCACTATCAACAATAAAATGCAATGGGGTTCCCTTCACCCACATTTGTGAATGAAAAAGGCGCTCCCCTCTTTAGGATCTATTGGTTCTTCTGGTTGAATTGCTGCAGTCGCGATAATAGCAGTGGGGTCTGTGTCGATGATCTGTCTTTTACCAGTATTTTCAGAATCAGATTTTGAATCACGGTTTGGATCCTTGTCTTTGATCTTAGCCACCANCATTTGTGAATGAAAAAGGCGCTCCCCTCTTTAGGATCTATTGGTTCTTCTGGTTGAATTGCTGCAGTCGCGATAATAGCAGTGGGGTCTGTGTCGATGATCTGTCTTTTACCAGTATTTTCAGAATCAGATTTTGAATCAGGGTTTGGATCCTTGTCTTTGATCTTAGCCACCAATGACTGTTTTGAGCGACATTCATCGGTGTTGTGCCAGGGGATTTTGTTGAAATCGCACCATTTTTTGGTGTCCTTCTTTGTCTTCCCATGACCCTTCTTTTCTTGTAGCTTGGACTGGTTTTCGGGAGACTATTTGTTAGGGTTGTCTTTGTCATACTTTGGTTGTTGTGGATTTGTAGACCCAAACTCCTATTTGTTCTGGTGCTTAAATTTCTGCTCGATTTAAACAACATATTTATAGGCAACACTGAGTGACGAGATGTCCAAAAACTCCATTTCAGTTTGGATGTATCTGTGTAGAGCCCCACGGTATTTCAGAACCAAATGTCATTCAGAGTCTTTGATACCCAGCTTGGTGCACAAGGTATGGAAGCTATTGGTGAACTCCGGAACTGATTGGCCCCTCGCTTGCCACAGTGTGGTCCATCTCATGTACTGGTCCTCATAGTTGCCAACAGGGTAGTACTGTGCCTTTACCTCATCCACAAAAAAATCCCAAGTGGGCTTGGCCCCATATATTCCAGACTCCTCTGTGGAACTCTACTCCCAATAAGTTTCCCACCAATGTTTGACATGGGGTAGAGCCTTAAGGAGTGCGAAGGTGATCTTTTCCTTGTTGGAAAAGTTATGAACAAAGAAATAACCTTCTAGCAGATTTAACCATTTATCTAGGGAATCTACATCTATTTGACCTTCAAATACAGGAATATCAAAATTAACCTGTACCTTGAAAGGTGAGGTGCCTCCAAAGTGGCCACTTGATGAAGATGTGCCTAATTCTATTGGTAGGCATTGAAGGATGTGGGAAAAATTCTCCATCATTTCGTCCCTCTGTTGCGTGAGAGCTTGCTCAAGCAACATATTGATAGGATCGTCTGCTCCGTCATTTTTATTTTCTTCCGCCATTGAGGGTTTCTTGGGTGTGCGAGAGCGATTGTCCTC
>JASDQU010242052.1:0-53710 GCA_032191745.1 Picea mariana
ACAAAATAAATTATTTCAATAATGATTTTAATGGAGAAATTAGAAGTGGACCCAACCCTAAAATAAGGAAAGTGGGTCCAAGTGACCTATAAGATGTTTTTAAGGAAGCTACTTGGAGATTATAAATAAGAGGCAAGGCTCTCTCATTTGAATCACACTTGAGAATATTGAATATATATAGGTGTCTGAGGTTTACAAATGATATCTAAGCTGAAATTCTGAGGAAAGTGAAGAAAAGAAGGCCGAAATGCAAGGAAGGATAAATTCTTTTGATGATGCTTTCAGGGTATGTTATAAACATGATTTCCAAGAACAGACTGTTGGGCCTTATCCTCTGTTCATTAAGCAATATTATCTTGAGGAAATCATCCCTCCTAGACTTGTCGAAGACACTAAGTAACAAGATGAAGAGAAACTTTTTCGCATGGGTCCTGTTTATGATGATTATGAATCTAACCTTTGGGAGAGCCAATAAGAAGAACCAAAAGAACCAGAGGAGCAACAGAAGGAGCAGTTTATCTCCTATTCAGAACTTGTTAATGAGTAGCCATCGCCTGAGATTAGTCATCCTGTATTGATTGATCACCCCCCTGTACCTACCATAGATATTCAACCATGTGTGAGCATTTGCCTAACAGGGATGGCCATCTATTACAAATTTTTGGGATTTCGCCATTTGGCCTATGAGCCTGTGAAGGAGTACATGGATTTGTACTTCCTTCATGTTTTGAAGCTGCCCAACTTTATCCTAACCTCAGCGTTAGGAGGAAATCTATAGGATGTAACCGTTCCACTGTCATGGTTGCATCAACGGCTAGTGATCACTGACAGAGTAAAGGAGCTTCCATTTGGGAAGTTACTTGATTGGCTATGGTGGAAGTTTTCTTTCACCTAGCACTATGTAAAATTTATTAGTTTAGGACTGTACATAAATAAGCTCCTTTGAGCATGTGTGTTTATTTTTGTTTTTACTTTTGTACTGTATTTTCAGTAGTTTGTTTTGAGCTTGACACCATAGCCCAACAAAAGGCGACTAGAACTGTGAAAGGAGATCTTAGAGCTTGTCAGGGATGACTCTATCCCCCATGGAGCCTAATGTTAGCACTTATTCTTGCAAGGGGATGTTTTTCCTTTGAAGTTGGCCATTGGGCAACCAAATGTGGGAAAAGGGGTTTAAAAACCCACCATATGCATTTTTATCCAAAGTCGAGGTGCGATTATGCAAAGGTGTGCACATACCTAGTCGACGAAAATCCATCAAGCACAGGCTCAGTCTCAACCATCATATCCATCAGATAAATTATATCGGCGACCATCAGGAGATTGGGATTATAGAGTTGTGCAAAGTTTAGCATTAGACCAAGGCCATAAATCGTGAGATCTGGGCCGTTCAATTTAGAGGGACATGTGGCGCATGATCAACATAGTCACGATTTTACAAATCGAGAGGTCGAGAGTTGATCACATTAGAGACTCCCGAAACACAAAATCAGGAAAAGATCACAGTCGTTGATCAAGGGAGAGATATGGACCGTTGGGTCATCTTTTCACGATTTTGTGAGTCGGGAAAGTAGGAGGGCGAGTCCTGAAAAGTTGCGGCATGCGAAATAATCAGGGCCATCCATTCCAGAGGACGCGTGGCGCAGGATCCGGGCCAAATAAAAGTCTTCCGAGGAGTGCCAATGGTATGTGGTCCAACAATGAAAATTTCAATTGGGTTGTTGAAAGCATAGGGGCATGTGGCAGTAGATAATGTGAAATCACGATTTCGCATATTGGAGATTCGAGCATGGAGCACAACGCAAACTCCCGACACGTGAAATCATGAAGCACTCAAAGTTTGTGGCATGGTAATATCCTGTGGCCCTATGGTGTGCAGGTTCGGGAAGAAGATTAGCACCTGTCGCGTAGAGCTGTTGACATGGGGTATTCGAGGAAGCAATCTTGGCTGTTAATTTTAGAGCGTATTCGACCGTCGATATGGATATGACCATTTCATGATTTCGGGCATCACGATGTTGTGAATCAAGGGGAGTGAGAACTCCCGATATGTGAAGTACCGAAATGTTATAGGGGATAAGCGCAGGGTCATGGCCCGAGGTCATGTGGAACGATGGAAAGGAGCTACGCCAAAGGTCCAAAAGCGCATGTATTGATTGCAGAAGAAGAACAATAGGGCTCAAAGTGTCGAGATTGATTTGAAGAAGTCAGGGCACCGCCTGGGGAATTCATGGATGTCAAAACTCATCCCTATCCCAATGAAGGTAGTTAATGGAAATAGGGGGTGGTGTTTGAAGCCTCGTTTCACCCCATTAATGAAGATCAATAAAGGATGGTCGTGGCGGCTAGATGACAGCCCATAGCTCCTCTGTAAATGGGTTTTATGCAAAGTCCATACTGTTTTAATTTCACGTTTGATAGAGGAAAACATGTGTAGTCTAATAGGAGAAGGAGGAAACACAAATCTTTGAATGCAGTGGTCCGATCGTATCCATGAGGGCCATGAGCAGTTCCGAGTATTTATACTCAATTTTGATATTTTGTAAGCGTCGTCAATGGTTGAGCTAGGCTCCTGTATTGTAAAGTTTTAAGGAAGCACTATTTCCTCTGGTTATGCATCTGTATTTGAGACTTCTTGTTTTATGAAAGTCAGCTTCTTTCCATATCTCTGTAAAAAACTGTGTTAAAACACTTGAAATTGGAGGATCCATTTGATGGTAGTTATGTTATTGTGATGTAGGTTTTATCACTGCAATATTTTCACCAGTTTTAATCAGTTTACTGTGTTATCTTTTCCGTCTTATAGTAAGTAGCTCGGAATTTGAGGATCCAGTCGATTTGTTACAATAACATTGTGATGTAGGTTTGATCATTGTGCTATTATAACTGTGCCGTTTAGGCATATCTTAGTGTATGAAACTTTAGGTCCAAATGGATATTTTTCTTGAAGCTTTTCTTCCTTAGGCTGCTGGAAGACCGGATGTCCATAGTAGACTCTTACATTTTCTCACCAAGTCTTCCCTCTGCTCATTTTAAACTCAACTTCCTGACTGGATTTAGATCAAGACCTCACTTTCTTATGTTTTGCCTGGTTCGGGATTTTGAGTTAAAGTGATATTCTCTTGGGTCTGCGCCCATTCGAACACCCTTATTCATTCAATGTGACATATAAAACTGATGGGTATTAGTCTTACCTCTGCCGCAATCCAGAGGTGACTTTTGGTGCTAACACATAGCACAAAATTTTTGAGTCCACTTGTCATCATAATTTTGTGTTTAGCATGACCTTAGGAAGCTGATATTGTTACATAGAGTTTACTACCCCGACTAATTACTCTTCTAGTCCCTATGGAGAATTTGATTGATGCCTCCTGTGTCAACCATGGTTTCATTATTGAGTCTATGCTTGCAGATTCTTCCATATGTCTCACTCTCTTGTTCAAAGGATGTCTATTAACCTATGTCGACCATTCCTTAGAACTCTTAACTTTTCATGTTGGCCATATCCTCATTTTGTCTCAGAATCACATGAGGCTGTAGTCCTATTGCGCACCCTAATCCTACTTTCCTCATTGGTAGATAACCTTGAACCCAATAGTCGACATTTCATCATTGGTAGCTGACTGGGTGGTTTCCCTTGTGTTCGACGATAATACATCTATTAACACATTGGGATTCATGAAATGTCTTGGATGCTGTTAGCCTTATTGGTGGTTTCCTCACCTTTGTCAGCAATTTTCCTCATTGGATTCTATTCAGAGGGTCTTTCTCTTGTACCGCTTGCACCTAGCACACAGGAAAGACACACAAGGTCGTTGGTTTGTGAACATGTTCTTCATTCGATTTACTCCAAATCATCAAGATCCTACTTTGTACCTCGTGCTGAATGATGAGAGATTCCTTAATGATCTCCTTTTAGTGGGTCTCCTTCCATCGACTTCAACTCATCTATTCTGGAGATGAGACCTAGAGTCCTAGGAGTACCTAGAGGCTTGCATTCATTAGTGGCAGGTTCTCTCATCATTGACAGTTGGGAATACATCAATGTCTCCTGATCGATGGATTCTCCAAGTGTTCGACCCAAAATCCTTTATTCACACTTGTAATAATGTACTCGATGCCTTGACACCTACTTTCATCATCAATAGGTTGTCTCACATTTGTTAACGATATATCTCAATGACCGGTAATCAAACAAAGTCTCATTGTGTTCGACCTCAACTCCTTTATTCACATGATGTAGACTTGAATGTTTGGAGGATTGTGTAGAAGACTTGAAGACATCAATTTATAGTCACAAATTTCATAAGTTGTTGCTACCTTTTCATTGGAACAATACCTGTGTGACTTCAATGATCATGGGAGATCAAATTCTACTCCATTGTATATAAATATCTTCAGATTGATTTTGAGACTGGTTTTACTGGGCCTTGTTCGTGACTATGAAAACCTTTGGCATATAACCACATTTTTGTTTTCCTATTCATGGCCATGGACATTTTTTTGATATATTTTCACATGGATCTGCAGTGTAATTCAAATTGGCAGCCATGTATGCAAAGTCAGTACAAATTGTAATGAGATACTAGTTCTTCCAGTTGGGTCCCCATTAGTCCACTTCTGGGTCTTATAATGTATTTCGGCCATCACAGATACTCCTATGACCTCACACATTAGGGGGAATCTGTTATAGCAATATTTTCCTCACCCTATGCAATCTTGCACATAAGGCCTTTTTCCATTTCCCTATGCAGAATTGAAGTCCCTTTTTGCAAATCATAGAACTAAAAACATGATTTTTCCACATATACACACCCTACCTATATTACAACATGTGTATATGCAGGTTGCACCACTACAATCTGCATACATTAGGAATTGTGCCAAAAACTAAAAAATGGTGTTGGGTTTCGATGTCACGTCACGCGATCAATGATTCTTGGCCTTCCATATACTGGAAACGTTCTGACTCGGCCCTTCAGTTCCACTTGAAGGCTATAAATGGGCCAAATATGAGCTATGGAAAAGAGGAGAAATAATTCAACTTTGAGAGAAAAGTTACTCTGGAGAAATTATTCACTTCACATTGAGTCTGCATCCCTTTTTCCTTTAAGTTTGAACACATTGTTCATCCCCTAAGCTCTTCCCTTATTGATTGAGAAATTCATTGTCTCTCTTATATGATATTACCTTTGGTGGAGGATTGAAGTGGTGGAGGCCCAGCTGGAAGGAACTTAGTTTCTCGGTTTCGAACCGTGCTGACACAGAAGTTTTTAACTCATTCATTTCTGCTGATTATATCTTAATACAAATACTCTTTTCTCATCCAATTAATATCTCGCAAATATTTGAATTGTTATTCCATGGGTGTATTTGTTATGAATTTTGATGGATTATGCTATCACATGTGATAAGAATATATATTATCACCATATTCTTTCATTTCTTGGTTGTTGAGGACTAGTTGCAGGTATATTTTTTGGGTCAAGTGCTCAACGATGGACTTCCTCGAATGTCTGGACGAGGTAGGCCTTTTATCTTGTCTTGCTAGCATATTTGTTTATATAGAATACTTGTGATTAGAGTTGATTTCTGTAGTCATTTACGTATTTTGTGGTTTAACCCTAGCCATAGATATATTTTCCTTGTAACAGAGGTAATCTCTACAAGGTAATAAATGTAGTTCAAACCACCACAATTTCCTTGATCTCAATGAAGTAGTGTAGAAAAGTAATCTCACAAATTAGAATATTTGTCCTCTTCATGGTTATAATAGAAGGTGAAAAAAACACTATCGCAACTGCAATGGCCTCTACATGAGGAATCTATACACAATAGAAGTAGGTGGAAAAATGGTGGAGGAATATCAAGATATCTCCACTTCACTTGTAGGGTTGCCTCTACACTGGCAGGTTATGCATTCAATTGATTTGATACCTAGTGATCCTTTACCTAATGGACCAATATAAATATGCAGTATTTTAGAGAATGAGTAAATCAAACATTAGATTAAATATGTCAGACAGAAGGGACACATCCAATCAAGCTCTGCACCTTGAACAATCCCAATTATGTTAGTGCAAAATAAGGATGGGGCATGATGACTATGTATTGATTACAGAGATTTGAACAAAATAATAATAAAGAACCAATATCCAATCCCTATATTGATGATCTTCTTGATCATCTGAAGGGTGCCAAGGTTTTTAATAATACTGATACGAAGTCAGGCTATCACCAGGTACCAATTGAGAAAACTAATGTATGGAGGATAACCTTCAAGTCTTAAGAAGGAATTTTTTTGGGTGGTTGGTCAAGCCTTTTAGCTTGACTAATGCACCAAAAAAATTCATGAGGATAATGAACTCTATATTTTGGCCACTTATAAATTATTTTATGGTTTTATATTTGGATGATATCCTCATATTCAACAAAAATTGGAAAGAGAATTTCCAACACATTCAATAGATTCTGAGCACCTTGCAACCACATGAATGTTGATATTATCTCATATCGCCTGGCTCCTAAGCCAAGTGACCAATGGTGGGGCCAAAGACAAGTTCATTTGGACCAAGTAACAACATAAATCATTTGAAGAATTGAAACATTTCCTTTGTTCAATGCTAGTACTCACTCTATCATACCTACAAAAACTCTTTGATTCTGAAACAAATATTTTAGATTATGCTATCGATGTAGTCCTCTCTCAACATGGACATCTAGTGTCCTATCACAATGAGACAATATCCAATGATTTTCAAAATCACCCCACCTATGACAAGGATATGTACTCAATTGTCTAATCCCATCACTAATAGAATCATTACATTTCATGAAAGTAGATTATTATCAACATTGATCACAAGTACCCATAGTTCATGCAGACATAGGGAATGTTACATAATAACTTCCATCAAAAGTGGTCCATGTACCTACAATAGTTCCACTTGAACATAAATTAGAATAATGTTAGCACAAATTTCATTGCAAATTGCCTCAACTAACCTCTAGTTATGGTGTTGACCAAAATACTCAACTCTTATGGATCGAGACAACTAGCTGGCCCAATTTGTATGATAATGACCCTAACTTCATCACTACTTATTAGACACCGAGCATAGGTAAACTGGTCTCAATATTTCATCTCCAAGATGAAATTTTATGCCACTTGGGGCATCTTTGTGTCCCTTTAGGACGTTGAAAGATTAATTATTGCAAGGATTAATTAATTATTGGATGGATAATTAATTATTGTAGGGATAATTAATTATTGCATGGAAAAATATTATTTGTCAAAAGTTTAGATGTTGGAAGATTAGTTGTCATTGATGTCAACCATTGAAGATAAGATAAGATAACAAAAGATAACATGTTTCATGTGAGTTGCATGCCATCATGAGTCACATGGAAGTTGCATGTAATGAAGAAATTTCCCTTTAAAACACAGAGAAGAGTCAATTGCAAATCACTTATGTGTATTCACTTCTGAGAATAAAGGTTGGAGATATGAGGCATTGAGTCTAAGACAAAGAATTCCATTGAAGTAAGATGTTTGTATTAGCCAAGAGTACATAGAATGGATTTCATATAGGAATACCTTGAGTATATCCGTAGGTTTCAGGAGGAAAAGCATGTGCATCCATGAGCTACAGTGAGGAAAAGCGTGGATACCTGTGAGAAAACAATACACACAGTCGTGGACTTCTGAGGAAATTTTTTGAAGATCAGGGATCTAAGACTCATATCAGCTACAAGATTCAAGGTATGTCTTCCTGAGTGTGTTAGGGTGAGTATTCTAAATAAATCATGAACAAATATGTCTTAGTGATTCATAAGCAATTAATTTGGAGAATAATCTTGTGGATCTTGGTATGAGGTGTGTGTGGTTGCAGTCTTGATGAGATATTGATATGAGTAGAAACAAAAAAAATATTAGAGATAATAGTAGCAACAAGTTATTAGTGACAAAGGTAGTGACAAATTTGTATATAGTTATATTTTAGGGCGGTTGGATGAGGAAAGGAAAGGGGGTATTAACCTCCTTCCAGTTGGAGCCAAGAAATTTAGGAAGTTGGAGATTCCTTTAGGTTGTATCCTCCTTCCAGTTGTAGCTGGAGAAATAGAAGGTTGGTTCTTCCAATTAATGTACTCTTTGATCAATAAGAAAATAATTTCGTGGTTTTTTCCCACATTGGATTTCCACGTAAAATTATGGTGTACTATGCTTATGTGATGTTTATGGTGTTGATGATATTTTGAATGCTCATAATAGTTATTGGAGGATTTATATTGTGATTAAAATTACTAATTGGGATCATATTGATTAACCACCCTTCTCAGTATTCTAACAATTGGTATCAGAGCCGATCCTTCAGGAAGCAGTCTAACCACTGGAAGGAGATCATGGAATACACTAAGATTGGAGCACCAAGGTTTGACGATAAAAATAGTACCTTCCGGAATAAAAGGATGAAAATTGTTTTACAGACATAGGGATTTGATGTTTGGAAATCTGTAGTAGATGGGTATACAACACCAACCACTCCCCCAAGTGACAAAGATGGAAAGAAACTCAGTGAAAAAAACTCAAAGGCTAAAGGTACTATTCTAAGAAGTCTAGTTGATTCAATATTTCTCAAAGTTATGCATTGTGATAGTGCAAATTATCTTTGGGATAAACTCCAAAATATTTATGAAGGAGATGCCAAGGTAAAGGGGTCTAAGCTTCAAATTTTCATAGCTAAGTTTGAAAAGTTGAATATGAAGGAAGATGGTGACATTGCAACCTAACTCCTACACGTTGATGAAGTCATTAACACTATTAAATTATTGGGAGTAGAAGTTGATCATTCAATGGTTGTTCAAAAGGTATGTAGGTCTCTTCCTATGAGATTTGATTCTAAGATATCATCCCTAGAAGAACGAGCAGATCGCGGTACATTGAGCATGGATGAGCTACAAGGAATATTTACAGCCTATGAAATGAGAAAAAAACATGCGAAACCAATCACAAAGGAAGCAAATTTCAAGGCATCCAACAAGACAAAGAAGAAGAACAAGAAAAGGTCAAAACCAGGATATAGTTGCAGTGATGATTCAAACGAATGTGAAGAGATGGATAATTTCGTAAGGAAATTAAAGAAAGGAACCGACAATTATAAATATATGATTCGATTGAAATGTTTTAATTGTGGTGGTATTGGCAATTTTTCTTCTAAATGTTCTCACAGGAATAAAGACAGTGATGAAGAAGGAGCTTCTAAAAGGGAAAAGAAATATAAAAAAGGAAACAAGAGAAGAAAAAAATTCTTCAAGAAAATTTAATACTCAAAGGAGGACAATTCCTCATCAAACAAGAAGGATAATGATAGTGACAATGATTAAGAAAAAGTACTCTGTAAATTTCCTTGGTTGCAGAATAAAATCCTAGAGGTAACCTTTTTAAAACCAAGATTTAGACTGAAAGCTGACCCTTTCAGTCAGAGGGGTCTCCCTCCTTGAAATACGATATGCAATATAAATTCAATAAGAACTCATGTGCATAGAACAATGGCCAAATTATGTAAATAAATATAGGGTTTTTTAAATGTGATTGGTAGGGCTAAAGAAAAGACCATTGGGCAATGGAGTCTAATACATGAAAATCATCAAAAAATCTGTAGGATGCTCGTTATATGAATGATGAATAACATGGGAAAGGTAGTCAACCCTTTAATAGACATCCAAAATGTAACGACCCCTTCGTTATGACTAGGAAAATCGAAGCACAAAGGTAAATGTTTTTTAGCATTAGGAAAATTAACGTCCATACATAATTCATAGCAGCGCATAATAAATGACATCAATAACTAAAGCATTACAAGTGACTCTTCATTGTAATTAATAATGATGCAACCAACACATCAACATAAGTGATAGTGACACCTGACCAACACATAAACATAAATAGTGGCGTAGTTCAACACATCACAATCAACTGAAGCAATTTATAAACAATGATTAACCAGATACTGAATATAAAAATGACTACCCGCCCAACCTACCCTGCAAGGTGAGGACCTTCAAGACACATAAGAAATGCTCGAGCCCAAGATTCATATAATTGATTTTGACCATTTAAGGTCTGAGGGCTGGCGATTGTTCTAAGGAACAAGGATGTGTCTACATCCCACTAACAAAATCAAGTCCAAACCAACTAGCTAAATCAAGAAAATCAATGATAATCAATTTTATCAATCAATCAATCCTAATCCACAATTAAACATGGCGCACAAGTAATCAGTCACATAAATCATCATATACCATAATTAATTAAAGGCGCACGATTAAGAAATTTTACCACCGATCATTGTTGGCATAGGGGCAGACCCAGGGTTTAGCTCTAATAGCGCACCAACAAGCCCTAACTACTGGCCCTTTCAAAAACACCTATGAAGCAGATGCAATCTCACCCAATGTAGCAATAGGGGGTTGTAGGACACAAGTGTCTACAACCAGAGGAACTGCAAGTGGAATCAAGGCAACCACACATAGAGATCAT
This sequence comes from Picea mariana, assembly GCA_032191745.1. NCBI lineage: Eukaryota > Viridiplantae > Streptophyta > Pinopsida > Pinales > Pinaceae > Picea > Picea mariana. The sequence continues at coordinate 10,541 of JASDQU010242052.1, forward strand.
ATTATTATTTCCAAGCATAACCTACTTCACACAGTTATATATCAGATCTAACATACTAATGTATCATCAGAGTAACATAAGTAAAGAACACAACATCAATCACACATAACAACAGGATATGCGTGGTTCACTCTCTCCCTAGGGTTACGTCCACAGAATTGCACTTTATAATATATTAGGTGAAAGCTTACAGTTCTATCTGCACTCTTAGCTTGTAGATCTCTCTCTTTCTCTCTTTTCTCTATATCCCTTCCCTGCACACCTAGCTGCAGGGTTGATCTTCGCACCCAGCTGAAGATCTTACAACACAGACTTCTCTCACCACACAATACTTCTCTCTCAACAATAACAACACCCACTCATCATAACATAATCAAACCCATATCAGGTCCTCTAGACCTTTATTTATACATTACAATAGCTCACCGACAGCCTTAGGCCGAAGCCTAGGTGTCAAAACCCTAGATACCAAAACTCTAGGTGTCTAAAACCCTAGGTCAAATTGACCCACATTTTCAGGGCTTCTCCAGCCTGTCTTTCCTTCTTTCCCACGAGGTGATCCAAAGCATATACTGGTGGATTTTTCTGCTTGCTGAGTTTTCCATGATCCATCTTCCTTTCTGATCTATCTTCCTTGATATTCTTGTCCAATGACTTTCTCTCTTAGAATTCTGTCCATCTTTTCTTCTTATTTAACCACTTTGACCTGATCTCAGTCAATATTCTTTCCACACAGTTCACGTTTCATATTTTCTTCCATAACATTCACTTTCTTCCATAACCAAGGTCCAACAGGCCCCCAACACTCACCTGTGACTCATCTCGAGGAACTCTAGTTTGAACCTTCTGTTCTACTTTGACTTCAGATTGCACAATGCAGCCTGTGCTTCCTGCTCTATTCCTCCACCCTATGTGTAGACTATCTTTATTGTGTTTGGTACCCAGTCTCAACTACACCTGGTACCTAGACCCTTCTCCTTGTATTTTTACTAAGAGCTGCAAGGCAGCTAGTTTTCATAGTATAATTTCAACCGGCTCCCATTCACCAATCCTTCCTTTCGCTCCCCATTCAAAGTCTTTAACTGGGAAATCCTCCTTCTATAACATAGGCAACCTCATATGGCCCCAGCCAATGTGTTCTGAATTTCCCTACATGCTTCATGAACTTGTTATCATATACCAATACCAGATCTCCTTGCTTAAATGCTTTCTTCTTGATATGCCTATCATGGTAGGCTTTTTCTCATTCCTTCTAAATCTGCTGATGAAATCTTGCAATAAATCTGTCTTCTTCTAGTTTGACCAACTGTGTCAGCCTCTCTTGAACATCGCCAGTGTCATCCATATCTATAAAGGCTACAATTCTTAAGCTAGGGACTAAATATTCCATGGGTACAACTACTTCTAGGCCATAAACCAACTTAAAGGGAGTCTATAGGCACATACGACTAATGATACTCTCAAATCCCATTCATCTCTGTTTACACTGCAAATCTTCATCAACACTGTCTCGAAGATCTTGTTGAAGGCTTCAACCGTACCATTCGCCTGCGGGTGGTATGGGGTGCTCTTCTAATGGTGAACTTCAAATTCCTGAGTCAAGGATTCAATAGTATTATTAATAAAATGTGTACCTTGATCACTCATGAGAATCTTTGGGCATGCAAACCTGGTTATGATATCATCAAATATGAAATGCGTAGATGTAGTTGCACTATAGTCCTTAACCGCTCTTGCTTCTGCCCATTTGGTCAAATACTCTGTCGTAGTGATGATGTATTTGTCTCATGTGCGCTTCCCTGGTGGGTTTATAGGTCCCACGAAGTCAATGGCCTATTTCTCAAATGCTTGTAAAGTTAGCTGGGGTGCTAACGACATTTCATCTCTTCTGGAATTTTTCCCAACTCTTTGGCATACATCACAGGCTCTGTAGTATTCTTTAGCATCTCTGTGTAAAGTGGGCCACCAGAGGCCAGCTCTAAGAACCTTCTGTGATGTTTTTTTTCCTATGTAGTGTTCTCCTGCGATGCCTTCATGAGATTTTGCTAAAATCAGTGGTCGTTCTGCCTCCATAACACATCTTCTCAGGATCTCACTAGGTCCCATCTTATATAGTTGTCCAACTATAAGCGAAAAATCTGCAACGCACACTACCAACTATTTATTCCGAATGACTGTGTATTCACAAGGTGTTATTCCTATTGATAGGAATTGAACTATCTTGGCTAAGTGATCATCAAACTTTCTAATGGGCAACAACTGTGCATCTGACCATGTATCCTCAAAACTAGTAGTTTCCTCTCCATGTTCCTACCTAGACAAGTGGTCAGGTCCCTTGTTCAACCTTCCTGCCTTTACCATAATTTCAAAATCATATTCCTGAAATAACAGAAGCCATCTGCATATCCTTCCCCCCAACACTAGCTTGTTGACTAGGTAGTTCAATGCAGAGTAATCAATGAACATCTTAAAATGTCCTCCTAACAAGTAGTGACGAAACTTCTGCAGCGCATACACCATGGCTAATCCTTCTCTGTCAGTGGTGGTGTAATTTATCTCAGCTGTTGAGAGATTCCTGCTAGTAAAGGATAACGAGTAGTCAATATCTTCTGCTCCTGGTTGTGCTAACACTGCTCCTAGTGCAATAGAATATGCATCGACATGCACACAAAATTCCTTGCTCCAATCTGGAAAATCCAGAATAGGCCCAGTAACCATTTTCTAATTCAGTGTGTCGAAGCTTTACTGACATTCTTCTGTCCATTGAAACTGGCAATATTTCTTCAGAAGCTTCTCCATAGGTGTTGTAATCTGTGAATAGCCCTTAATGAATTTCCCATAGTACTCAGTATGTCCCAACATAATGTGCAACTATTTGACTGAAGTAGGAGGGGGTAAATCGACAATAATGGCAATCTTAGACGGATCTACCAGTAACCCCTGCTTACACACAATATGGCCCAACAACACTCCAAAGAGTGAAAAGAATATGCATTTCTTCATGTTCATGGAAATTTGACATTGCCTTCTCTTATCCAACATTAGTCTTAAGCATTCAATATGGTTTTTCAATAAGCTAAAAATAGTTCAATCATCAAAATAGGCTTCCATAAATTTATGTAAAATCTCCTTGAATGCTTTGACCAACACCCTAGAAAAGATGGCAGGTGCATTGTTCAATCCAAAAGGCATCACTGTGTATTGGTAGGATCCCCATTATGTTGCAAACATGGTCTTATGGCGATCTTCCTTGGCAATCCTGATCTGATGGTATCCTGAGAATCCATCGGTGAAGGAGTAGACTTCCTGTCCTCCCACGTTATCTAACACTTCATCAGTAATTGCTGTAGGGAATGGATCATGTAGACATGCATCATTCAGCTTCCTGAGATCTACATAGATTCTGATCTCTCCTGTTTTCTTATCTTGAACCACCATAGGGCTAATCCATTCTGATTCTTCAACAGGTTCTATGATTTCTGCTTCTAGCATTCTATCTAATTCAATCTTCACTTTCTCCTTATATTTAGGGTTAAATCTATAGGGTCTTTGTTTAACTGGCCTTGCATCTGGTTTCAAGGGGATATTCATCTTTCCCATGGGCCCTTTAATTCCTTTCATATCAGTGAACTTGGTTGGAAACAAGTCCTAATATTCATGCAATAATTATGTGATCTTATCAATAGTGGCATCATCCTAATAATCTCCAACATTAGCTAGTTTAGGTGCTTTCTCTGTTCAAATATTAACTTTCTTGATTTTGATTGGCTATCCAATAAAAGGTATTTCAACTCTTGGTCCTTCTATGTCTCTCTGTCCTTCCATTTCTGCGATGTTCACATTACTAGGATCATCGTCTTCATTGACATTGATATTGTAACATCCTTGCAATTTCTGAAGAGGTGCAGTCCATTCATCCTCTTCCTGATCCACAGGGAGGCTAGGTGCTTCCTCAAATACTTTCTATCTGTAAAGATTGATCTACCAGAGGGTGTTGAATTTCAAATAAAAATGTAGCTACAAAATTTTGAGTCATACCTTGCCAATCTGTAGTGGTGAGGCGTAGTTCTGCTTGCGTTGTGTCTAGAGTATTAATGAATTTATGCACCCATTTCTCTTGAGGAATGCATCTCTAGGCCTCCTCACAACCTCGCACATGGTCTTTCAAACATATTTGACATGTGTACCTAACTTCACATCCTTCGACTTGTTCTAAAAATCGCCTTGTCATCAAAGTGAGACATTTTATCTAGTTCACGATGTTCCTTTTATGTGTTCCACACCATATTACTGGAGTAGATTTCAAAGCCTCTTCCAGTGCCAACAGTCTCTGTTGTACTGGTATAGTTTCTTCAAATTCCAATAAAAAAGTTTCTAAGTGATTCAAACCATAAAATGTAGGTAAATTACTTACTGTTGTGCTGATCTAGTGAACATCTCTGGCCAGTCTAGCACATCTCCATGTAGATACTTCATACATTTTATTCTGCCAGTTCTCCAGTGCTTCTTCTGAGTTTGATGAACATGCGTTGTCACTTCGCCAGCTTAAATTCCCATCTGTTGTAGGATTAATGTAATCCTACTGTCTTGCTTTTAGTTTGTATATATTCTCCAACTCATATGCGTGGTCTTCTTCTCTGATGGGCTCTGTGTATATGGGACCTTCATCAGGATCCAAAGGTGCGATGACCCTAAGGCCGTCACCTTCAAACATCATTCTTCTTTTATTCAAGTTGACAACAGTAGAATTGTTGAAAGCCCAATCAATTCCTAACAACACAAGATAAGGAAAACTATCATCGACTATCTCAACCACCTCGAAGTCCACAAATGTTTTGACCCCATCGATGTCCATAGGGACAAGTTCCAGTCTTATGAAGGGGCTCACAGCTTGTTGATTGGCCATCCTAAGCTTTATGGGGGAATAGATCAACTTAGGTTTTCCCATCAGTGCCCAGGTCTTCTTCGTCATAAAATTTGACCTTTGACCCTAAGTCGAGGACCACATAATATATATCATAATCTCCAATTTGAGCATTTAGGTGTCGTTCCTTATTTGTCCTTCTCTTTTTGGATAGTTGATGTACTACTTTATTCAATAGAGGATCTACCTTTACTATATCATATTGTCTGATAAAATTTTGTATCTCTTGTACAATGCTCTCATCCTTTATCAAATTAATGGAAGTTCATAATAATTCCATGAGTCTGCTTACCTCTTGTCCTTCTCAAGGTGAAGCAGACTGATCAAAGGCTTGGGGCATTCCACATTATCACACTTTTGGTTGTGCCTTTGATGACGAAGCCTAATCTCTTTCAAACTCTTTTCTTGCCTCTTCAAATGTCTGCTTCTCTCTCTTTGGATCAAACTCTTGTGTCTTCTCTGCAACTTTTCCGACTCTTGATTGTTCTGTAGTCTTACCTAGAGTCACCCTGTCTTCTCATGTAGCAGCACCTCCTCTAGTGATAACAATGAATCTAGGATCTACTTCGTGAGGTTCTGCGGTGATTAGTTGTACTTGTTGGTTCCCTCCTCATCTTTGCTGAATTTTAGCTAACAAAACAGGACAATCTTCTATGACATGTTCAAATGAATTGCAATAACTACTGGTGGTACAAGGGTTTTGGCAGTCCCTTGCCAAATGACCTAGTTGTGCATAGTTATAACAAATGATATGACCTCGACCTCAACCCATGCCCCTTCCTTGTCCTCTTCCTATGAATCCACCACGAGGGTTGAAGTTTCCTCTTGCAGGGTAATTATACTGCATGGTGTTCCCTTCTTGCTGTACTTCACCTTGAATTTTGTAGATATCCTTTGATATTTCATGCAAGAGGTCATAAGCTCTACAATCCTTTTCATCATGACCCACAGATTTATGGAATGTATAGTAGAGGTTCGTAGGTGTATGAACATACTTTTGCATGTAATATCATTCTCCAGAGCAATGTCTATTTCTACATACCTCGCACCAAGGAAGAGTAACTTGCTTCAAAGGGCTCGGAGCTCTAGAAGCCAAATATTCATGAAATAGGGGACAATGTTTCTTATCATGGTCTTCTTATTTGCATCTAATGCACCAGATTTCTTCTCTCTTATATTTTCCTTTATTTTTTTTCATATCTTCGACCTGCAGTGATAAGCTAGTTAGCTGACTCAAGATTTGACTCATACCTGAGATGGATTTTGCCATAGGAGTTGATTCTAGTTTCATGGTGATCTCCAATGCCTCAGCCTGTGAAGAAATATTCTTCTGCATCAAAGGGACTCTGATGTGTGGTAGGAGGGAAACAATGAACCATTCCTTGTTCTGCTCGTCTGGGATCTGAAAACTCAAATGACCCGTCAAGGTCTTAAATCTCTAATCAAACTCCCAAACAGGTTCAACTACTTTCTGCTTAATTTCTTTCAACTCTGTGATGCACTACAATTTCGACTTGGGTTTCTTGAATTCATAAATCAACGCAGTCTTAATCTCGTTCAGCAGTTTCGGCTGGACAACCCATTGGAAAAACTTCATGTACGAACTTAGTGCGCGGTCTCTCAGGGTAGTACTAAACTGAGCTCGTTTAACAACCTCGTCGGTGAATTTCTTAATACTCCATACAACTTCACATAAAAAACCAATGCTAGTCAGGATCCTCCGATCCATTTCCTCTAAAGGTGGGTAACCTCATCTCGTCTTCCATAGATCTTCCTAAGGTTCCTGATTGAGTATGCAATGAACCACTTGTACCAGTGCTCTGAGTGTTCTGATAACTTAGTTTACTCTGGTTACTTAATCCTATTAAAACAACATGGGGTGTAATAACACTTACTTCAACAGTCTGCGTAGTCATTGAAGTTTCTGACTCTTCTCGGTGAGGTTCTTCAGTCTTCTCTTCTTCTACCCTAGCAGACTTTGAATGTTCCTCGTTCAAAAAATCTTCTTCTTCTCCACTGTAGAACCCTTCTTATGTTAGTTTGTGATTCTGCTCGAATAAGTTCACCAAAGGAACTTCTCTGAAGGTTCTCCCACTGCGCGTGTATCTGACCTCTGTGTCGCTGTCGCTGTTTGAATTCTTGAACATTATCTTTTTCAATCTGACCCACTACTATATCTTCAATATGTTCTTCTCATGCAATAGCATCTTGATCTTCAACTTCAATAAGTGTAAAAATTTTCCTCTAGGTCCCTTAAAGAAATATCTCTCTGCTTGGCTATATAATTCTACCCTATCAATAGAAAACTTGGTGATATACCCTCCAATGTTACTATCAAACTAGTGATCTAATACTCTTGACACGGTGTTATCAACTCTCTTGACCTTCTTGATCAGTTCCGACGTCCAAACCAAAGGCGGTTTAGATCTGATCTCAAACTGGGTATCTGCTAATCTGGCCGACCACTCGTATAGCTTCTTATGAATTCCTCCAAAGAAAATCTCATGTATATCAGTAAAGATATACCTTCCCAACCAGTTTTCTGTGCTAATATTAGGGTTCTTATTCTGAGCTTCTACTAAATTACTTCTCTTGTTATTCTATCCACTTCTGAATCTCTGTCTTCGATGGAAACAACCTTGACATTCCCTCAAGAAGATCCCAGTCCCAACAACGGAACCATTTGTTGGCACAGGGGTAGACCTAGGTTTCATCTCTAATAGTGTACCAACAAGCCCTAACTATTGGCCCTTTCGACAACACCTGCGAAGTAGATGCAGTCTCACTCGAAGTAGCAATAGGGGGTTACAGGACACATTTGTCTACAACCAGAGGAAATGCAAGTGGAATCAAGGAAACCACACACAGAGATCAGATTATTCTGTCCAAGCATAACCTACTTTGCACAGTTTTATATTATATCTAACATACTAATGGATCACCAGAGTAACAAAAGTAAAGAACACAACATCAGTCACACATAACAATAAGATATACGTGGTTCACCCTCTCCCTAGGTCTATGCCCACATAAATGTGATTTATAATATATTAGGTGAAAGCTTACAATTCTATCTGTGCTCTTAGCTTGTATATCTCTCTGTTTCTCTCTTCTCTCTATATCCCTTCCTTGTGCACCCGGCTGCAGGGTTGATATTCACACCCAACTGAAGATCTTACAACATAGACTTCTCTCACCACACAATACTTCTCTCTCAACAATAACAACACCCACTCATCATAACATAATCAAACCCATATCAGGTCCTCTTGACCTTTATTTATACATTACAATAGCTCACCGACAGCCTTAGGCTGAGGCCTAGGTGTCAAAACCCTAGATACCAAAACCCTAGGTGTCTAAACCCCTAGGTCAACTTGACCCATGTTTTCAGGGCTTCACCAACCTGTCTTTCCTTCTTTCCTGTGAGGTGCTCCAAAGCATCTACCGGTGGATTTTTCCGCTTGCTGAGTTGTCCACGATCCATCTTCCTCGATCTCCTCATCCAACAACTTGTTCTCTCAGACTTCGCTCCATCTTTTCTGCTTCTTTAACCAAGTCGACCTCATCTAAGTCAATATTCCTTCCACGCAGTTCGTGTTTTTCCTTTTCTTCCATAACATTCACTTTCTTCCATAACCAAGGGCCAACAATCATACATTAACGTTTAATATCAAGACACAAGATTATCTAAATACTAAATCATTTTTTCGTCGACATCATTGCAAGGCACATTAAACCCAATTACTTAATCATTTACACATCAACAATAAATGATGCAGGATTAAATAACTTTTAAAGATAATGCGTAAACATAATAAATGGCACAAGAGTATTCTCAACCTTATTTTCATGGCACAAGGATGTCTAACTACTCAACTAGTCATACATCAATATTAAATTCATGGCGCAAGTAACTAATAACTTAATCATTCATCAATCATTAAATAATCATTGTGCAAGAGTAAACTATCGATTTATTTCATGGTGCAACAAATTATAATACAAACTTACATCAATTAAATAACTCCATTAGCCATCTATGAAGCATTCCATCAAGAGTCCAATCTACAATAACATGTATCAATTTAATTGATGCAAATTCCACCTATGAAGTGTTCCAACAATAGTCCAGCTACAATGACATACATCAATTAAAATACACACTAACCACCATGGATCATTCCAACTTAAACCACAATTCAAGACTAGATCTATCAACTATACTTATCCATAAATTTTCAAGGCGTAATAGAATAATCTACTATAATCGGTCAATTTTGCACGTAAAGCTGGAAGCAAATGAGTGAGAGGACAATTCATAAAAGTAATAAGAACCACAAGAGAATGATCTCATACTAGAATAAATGCTAAACTTAGTCAATCTTCAACCAATAATTAAGTAAAATGTGTAAGAGAATGTTACATACAGAGTAATGAATCAAGCATAGAATTCCAATCCAACCTCATGTAGCTTAACTATTCATTTTCATGTAGGGATATCTCCTAGGAGTATGTAAGGAGAGATATGATTTCATAATCATTTAAAGAAACCATAAGAAACTCTCTCCTTAAGCGATACATGAATTTTAACATTACTTTTACATTGTGCATCCATTAGATAAACTAATAACATTATTCACCCATCGATTCATCGTAATCCTAAACAAATAACCTTATACTTTTAACAATAATTCGAACCATCAAACACTAGTTTGAGCAAGAAAAGTGCTTGAGAAAACAAGAAGTCACGAGAGCAAGTACAATCTTGAGACTGTTAAAAATTTTCAATCCTTCAAAATATTTTTTTTCCCATTCAGGTTTTATAAGGTTAACATCCATATCAGATGATCGAGCTTGTAACCAAGGACTCCAAGCATAATTCGACTACGCTTTACTTAAATATAGGGATCTGTAAGAATATAAAGGGAATCACTAGTAATTATAATCCATTAAGAATGCCCTAAGGACCAAATACTCCAAAGAAAGAAAGGAAGTAAATCAAAAGCACTAAAATCATTCAACTAATGTATGTCTATTATTAATGGATTTAGGAAAGGACCCAACTGAAATAACAAATAAGGATTCAAGCTAACTCAATCGACACTGGTGGAAGTAAAAGAAGACCAGTCTTAAATTAAAATTAACAATAGCTAGACTATCTCAAATATGGAGTGGCTGTGACTTATCCCTTCTTCAAAGAGAGCTAGGCGAGGATCTAATCACCCCACGCTAAGAACTAAACTTGGTACTACCTAAACTTGATGGTACCTCTCACACTACAAGAAGGGGTAAGGGAATCCTTCACAACCTTACTACCTATGGTCACATGACAATGAAGTCAATCAGGGATTGCTGCATAGGGAACATACAACATAAATAATGACAACATTCTCGATGAAGCACCAACACTCAACAAAAATAAAGGGAGGAAGGATCGTTGTCTCGCAGCCAAAGGTAAATGCATTACCCAAAAATTTTACTGTACAAGGAGATGATTGTCAGGAAAAAAATCCAAGGGTAAACTCTCCTTACCCAAAGTATTTACTGTGAAAAGGGGATGACTGTCAGGAAAAACTAACAAGGGTGAACTTGCCTTACCGAAAGTATTTACTGTGCAAAGGAGATGACTGTCGGGAAAAACGCCCAAGGGTAAAATCACCTTACCCAAATTATTTACTGTGAAAAGGAGATGACTGTCAGGGAAAATTCACAAGGGTAAAATCACATTACCCAAAGTATTTACTATGCAAAGGAGATGACTTTCAGGAAAAATTCCCAAGGGTAAACTCGCCTTACCCAAAGTATTTACTGTGCAAAGGAGATGACTGTTAGGAAAAATTCCCGAGGGTAAACTCACCTAAGATATTGACAAGAAACTAAATAATTTCAAGGGTTTCTGCTCTACTGTGTGCAGATTGTTCACTCTAAGAAGAGATGGCTGTCATAAATAAATTCAAAAGGAGAAATCATAGTTGGGAAAACATAACTGACAGCTACTACCATTACCTAGTGAAGGAGAGCTTACGCTTGATGGGAAGGAGCAACAACAATAATAAAACTATTACATAACTATATTAATACATCAATGATCAAGAACATGTTCATTATGCTTCTACCTAAAATGTCTTAGGATTTATATTATGAAAAAATTGTACTTTTAGTTGCCAGGATTTCATCTTGAAGCACACAAATCCAACAAGACTTGTCTAATTTTATATCAAAATTACAACACCTTGCAATGATTTTAAAACTAAAATCCTAAATAAAACTTAATAACATTTCAATGTCAGAATAGGAATACCGTAACTGAAGGCTAAGAGTCGAAAAGGTTCCTCTGCAGCTGACGTTCCCTTCCTTCTCCCGCTTTCTAATCGATGAGACTTCACCGGTACCTCCTAGCCAACACTAGGAGTACTCTTCTTCCCCCTCATCCCCCCAAGATGCAAAGGGGCCACACACAACCACAACCAAAATACTCTATCTCCAAGCTCACCTCACAAGGTAGATCTACCACTCTCTCTCTTGAGTTGGGTATCCCAACTCTCAGAAGTAAAACCAACCAAAATTTCTGCAATTTCTCATCGATAAAATCTGATACAAAGTGCCAAGGAGTCCTCCACTCAGGTCCCGAACCATTTTACAATCCTTTTCATGATAATATATAGAATTAAATTCCAATATAACTCGATAAGATCAAAATACTTAGGGTTTCACATTCAATAAGGAGTTACAAAATAACTCCTATTTTTAGGGTTTAGTTTTTAACTAATTAAATTTGGCAAAAATCTGTAAAAATAGGCTGTAAAAATCCCTTGGAATATCTCAAACCATGAAACCTTTACAAAAACTAAGAGATGTTTTTGTAGATGAACCTGTTCTTGTGAAAACAATATTTAAGTTTGTTGAGATCAATCACCATATGCTCGTAATTTGATCTTGAATTTGACTTCAAAAAACAATCAGCTACAAGAAATTTTGCAGCAAATTGCAGTTTCGCAACAAATCACAGTTTTGATGATTTTAAAGAGGAAATAACACATGAACATAAAAAAATGATTGACAAGGAAAACACTGACTCCCATGAACTTACTCCCATGATTTCCTGACCATTATGGATATAGGGTATCTCTAAAGTGATTTGACATGAGAGTTAGTCGTTGTGAAAAACTAGGAGGTTTTGCAACGAATTTGAATTGTTAGGTTGCAAGTCTTTAAGAGGTAAAATTTAGGTTGGGAAACCTATGAAACATTTAGTACATTTTATAACATTCTCCCATGACTCTATTAATACATAATGTAAAAACTTAAGACTCACCCTCTTCAAATGATGACAAAGGGCTCTAGGATAGAAATGTGACACAACTGACTTGACCTTGGACAAGAATAAACACTTCACTTATGACTTGGAATGATAATATAACTCCCTTAAAAATGACCCAATGAAAACCCCAAACTTGACTCATAAATGAGTGAACCCAATTTTTTTTTCATGGGACACTAACCCTAGGACCTTGACACATGGTCATGACCACAAGACTCAACAACAACAAAAAAAATTGTTTTGAATTTGTAAATTTATACTCACTAACATACTCTTCATGGCAGTATAATATGATTCTGAAGAAGAAGGTGAAGTCGATCTTAGAGCATAGATAATCAATGCATTAGAAGAACTCGGGAAGGAAAGAAAGAAAAAAAATTCACTCAAGGCAGAGTTAAAAATGAAAGAGGGATCTCAGAATTCCAACTCTGAATAATTAGAGCAGATGGTCATGAGTCTAAAAATTCAAATAGAATAACACAAAAGAATTGAGAAAATTATTATAATTCGGTTAGAAGAAAAGGAGAAAATGATTGGAATCTTGGAATCATAAGTAGTCTCTTTAAGAAAATATCTTCAGAAGAAAGATATGCAACAAAAGAGCACCAAAATATTGGATCAAATCATTAGTAGTCAATGATCATCAGATGCCAGGTCTAGAATAGTATAAAATTAAGTACAAAATGAAAAAGGGTCGAGCACCAAGGAAGAAAAACATGAAGTAGAATAAAGAAGCTATGTAGATATTGTCAGAGATTTAGTCAAGAAGGAAGAATGCAAGCCCCCAAAGATGAAAATTCCAGAAATAAATAATACTCAAGATTTCAAATTCAGAAGGAGTGGATTAGAAAGAATATCATCTATTCCCAGGTATCAAAGATTCATTTATGATCATTGTTTTAATTGTGCTAATTTTGGACATAAAGCTGAAAACTGCAGAGCCTATGCGAAGAAGAGAAACAAAAATGCAGGTTATTCTAGAAGATCTTCTGAACCATACAACAATAACCAAAATAATTTTGGTTCATTGAGAGATGAAGTAGAATGCTACAATGCTACAAATGCAACAATTTTGGTCACATAGCAAAGAATTGTAGATTGACTATTCATCCCATAGAATCAAAGAAGAACATTAGCAATCATATATCAAAACCGCAAGGGATATAGAAAAGAAAGAAAAATCAATAGTTGTGTTCTCTACAAGCCCAACATAGTAAAAGAGATTGGTATTTTGACAGTGGTTGTTCAAAATATATGAAAGGTGAGAAGACCACATTTCTAACTCTGAAGAAAGAAAATTATGGATCGGTTTCATTTGGAAATAATCATTCAACTAAAATTATAGGTAGAGGCACAATTAAGCTTGGAAGCAAATATATAATGTAAATAAATGTTCTACTGGTTAAAGATATGAAGCACAATACGTTAAGTGTAAGTCAAATGTGCGATCAAGGACACACACTTTAGTTCGACTCAGAGAAATGCGAAATAAGGAAAGAAGGATTAGGTAGGTTAGTGGCGACAACCATACGGACTCTGAACACCATATATGTTTTGAATGAAATTGGAAACGAAAGTTGTTGTTTAGGAAAGGAAAATGAAAGTTGGCTCTAGCATAGAATATTGGGTCACATGCACTTTGACAATCTTGTCAAAATCAGCATAAAGGAAGCAGTAAGAGAATTTTTTGAAATTTCAAAGCCAATGAATACTCTAAGTAAGCATTGTCTACAGGGAAAACAAGACATGACCAAGTTCAAATGAAAGGAGTACTCAACAACAAAACCATTGGAGATTGTACATATTGATCTATGTGGAACAATGAGGAATAAGGGATTAAATGGTGAACAATACTTCATGCTATTGATTTATGACTACATAAGAATCACTACATTTTGATTTCTTAAGAAGAAGTCAGAGGCATTTGAGCACTTCAAGATATACAAAGAGATGGTTGAAACAGAGACAGACTTGAAAATAAAATGTCTTAGATCAAACAATGGTGGAGAGTTTACATAGAAACAATTCATGGATTTTTGTGGTGAACATGGGATAAAAGGCGATTCTCAGAAGCTAGGACACCTAAGAAAAACAAAGTTGCTGAAAGAAAGAACAGGACAGTACATGATATGGCCAGAACCTTGTTGAAATATTCCAAGTTGGGTGACATGTTTTGGGCATAGGCAGTACATAAAGAAATTCATATATTGAACATATGAATTATCATAAGTAACAAAGATAAGAATCCCCATGAGCTATGGAAAGGAATATCAGAAAATGTGAATCATTTTAGAGGGTCTGCAAGGAAGTGCTACATCAAAAGAGAAGATGGCAGGATTGGAAAATTTGACTCTCGAGTTGAAAAAGGATGATTTGGATTTTATGAGAAGAATGAAATGAACAAATATTGTTATTATTATTAACACAAAGACACAAGGAATAATAACAAAGATACAATGAAACTGGCTTATATTCAATACAAAAATATGCTGAAATTATAAAATGCAGATTGAAAACAAGCTTGCTAGAATGGTGGCAGATTATCTTTGAGAAGAGATGTGACGACTGCATTGATTCACAAGAAGATGAGTACAATGAGGCTCTGAATTTTTTTTAAAAATAAACATGAATTCCAAAACCCTATACATTGAAAAACCTAACCCTAGGAGATGAAGCACCAAGAGTCATGTGGGCCCCATTGGGGTAAGTTAGTACATCAACTTCCCAGGGTCGTAACTTTTGCATACAATCTCCATTTTAGGCGCATGCTATCTCGTTGGAAAGGTCTATCCAAGGAATACAAATTATTCCATCAAAATTTGTATTAGTCAACAATTTTACTGTGATGATCCCTAAAAACATTGTTTAGGCCCTCAAAACGACCTCGAAAGTTCAGGACTCGAAAACTAGGAAAACACTGCCAGACTGAAAAAATGCCAAGATGATCTAGTTGAAATAGGTGGGTGGCCACCAATATCTTCCTGAATAATTCCTTCCCCCTTAGGAAGAAATGGTCTCCATTGCATTGAGTTCCCCCATCAGATAAGAAAATTTCTGTTGAATTTGGCTACGGGTGAGCCACTGGCCTTGGTGCAGTAGCTTCCCTGCTTTGAGAACCCGATAAATATGGATCCTCTCCTGGTGAGTGCCATTAACCTATGTGCCCATGATATGATCAATGGATTCATGTTCCATGCATTCAGGGTTGATATCTGTTTTTTTCAACTGTTCTTCTATCTATGAGGTGTCCAATAATGGTGGAAAATATGGCTGAAGGAGATGCACATTGAACATTGGGTGCAAGCCAATGAGGGGGGGAATGTTGACATAAAAGTGATTTTCAAACACAAGCTTGGTGATGGTTTAAGATCCATAATGAAGTGAACAAAGCTTCCAATGGGTACCTGTAAGGTGTTATTTCTACAAGTGCAACCAAACTTTATCTCCCACCTGAAACGTGTGTGACACCTGATGTTGATCATGGAGCTGCTTGTACTTGGAATTGGACTTCTGTAAAATATCCTAAACTTAATGGAGGATGTGTTGGATCTGCTCAATGAACTGGGTGGGTTTTTCAACTTCAGTTTGAGGATGGGATGATTCTTTCTGGGTGGCTGCAAGGGGTAGTGCAACATCCATGGGACCCAATGGTTGAAATCCAAACCCCACCTGAAAGGGGTTGTGGCTAGTTGAGCTATGTAGGGATCTTCTGTAGCTGTGATGAGCTATGTAGGGATCTTCTGTAGCTGTGATGAACATAGGGAAGACTCTCATTCCATGTGTGAGGGTTCTTGGAATTTCACATGCGTAGGATATGTATGATCATCTAGTTGATGAACTCGGTTTGGCCATTCCTCTGGGGGTGAAAGGAAGTGGATTTGGTGAGCTTGGTGTCCAGCAGTGACCAGAGGCTCGACCAGAATGTGCTTAGGAAATGACTATCTCGATATAAGATAATGGTTTGTAGTATCCCAAAATGTACCCACACTCGTTCAAGGAATATATTGGTAGTGGCCTCCATTGTGATACTCTTCTTGCATGCAACCATAATCACCATCTTGGAAAAGCGATCAACAACCAAAACAATACAGTCATTTTCCTGCTTGGTGAATGGAAGGCATGACATGTAGTCCATTGAGATGGATTCGTAGGGCCTATCAAGAGTAGGGAGAGGGGTGTACAATCCTTGTTTCTTAGTGTACGATTTGGCAATAGCATGGGCAGTGCAGGACCTGATATACCATTTGACATCATGTCGAAGTTTCGACTAGTAGAAATGTTGCTGCAACACTTCCACTATCGTGTCTATGTTGAAGTGTCTTGCCACTCGACTCTAGTGGGATTACCAAATCAAATTCACTCATTTGATTGATGGAACACAAATATGGACCAGATGGCACAACATCCCGTCTTGAATATGGAAATTAGTGACAACTATTTTTGTGCCCAACATCTGGGAGGTGGTGGAGAAGTCAGGATATTTCTCTTAGAGGTGGGGCCATCCAGAGGTCTCGTGGCTGCAAGAGTCTAGCATCGTGCTAATTTCCATGATTGGAGGTCGAATGAGGAAATAAATGATGTGGTTGGTACTTCCTGTCTTATACTTGATGTTGAGTTGGAACTGCTGCAAGTATGTGGACCACTTTTGATGGCAGTCATTCTACAATTTTCCTTATGTCTACATGAACTGCAACAAATGATGATCAATGTGGATAACTGTGTCCTTCCCTAGAATGTAATGCCTCCACTGGCGGCAGGCTTGCACAATGGATTAAATTTATTTGTCGTAAGTAGGGTACTTATGGATGACATTTGATAGTGTCTCACTATGATAGGCCATGGGGTGGCTGTGCTGAGTGAGAATTGCACCCAAAACATAGTCTGAAGCATATGTCTCGATATCAAAGGGTTGTTGTAGGTCAGGTAATGAAAGCACTAAGGATGATCACACGAAATGCTTCAAATCATCAAACACTTGTTGTTTCGACAAACCCCACAAAATTGTTTCCTTACCACCAACCCTGGAAACTTGGTTGAGGGCCCATGCAATATGGGAGAATCCCAACATGAACCTACGGTAGAAATTGGCAAGGCCTAATAAGATTCAAATATTAGTGAGTGTGGTTGGTCCTGTCCAGTCATAGATGACCTAGATCTTGGATGGATACACATGCATACCATGCACATCAATAATGTATCCTAGGTATTGGACCCTGTCCATGCCGAAGGATCATTTTTCCAAGTTGGAATATAGCTTGTGATGCCACAGAGTGTGCAAAACCTGCTAAATATGATGCAAGTGTTCCACCCAAGTCTTGTTGTAGATGAGAATGTCATACAAATAGACCACTACAAAATAATTGGTGAAAGGCCACAAGATATATTCCATCATCCTCATGAAAGTTGCTGGGGCATTTTTCAAACCAAAGGGAATGACCAACCATTCAAAAATACCTTCTTTAGACTTGAAGGAAGTCTTCCATACATCTGTCCGCCCTATTGGAACTTGAAGGTAGCGATACTTTAGATCACTCTTACTAAATTATTTGTCCCCCTTGTCCTGATTAAGGATATCATCGATTTGGGGAATTGGGTACTGGTACCTGACTGTGATTTTATTTAGGGTCTGGTAATCAATGCAGAGTCGCCAGGTCCCATATTTCTTCTTCACAAGCATGATTGGGCTTCCACAAGGTGATGAGTTAGGTCATATGTGCCCCTTTTGGGGTGGTTCTTGGATCTCATGCTTGATCTCCTCATTTTATAACAGAGAGCGGTCATAGAATGGCCCATTGGGTAGCAATGCATCAGGGGTTAGATCGATGGAATTCCTAAATTGATATTGCATAGGTACCCTAGTATGTGAGGAGAATTTGTCTTTGTATTTTTCCATGACCTTATCCACTTGCTTCTTCTATGTGGAGAGGTCGGTCACAGAGGCTTTGGATGTGGCTACAATATTTCGCTAACTCTTAGAGTGAATGACAAAGAAGACAAATTTCCCGGTCTAAGAGATGACCTCCCTGCATTGCTTGGAAGAGATTAAGGAAATGACACTAGGTGGGACTACATCAAGTATCCTGTACAATCTCCTGTTCAAAGTAATAATAACTCTGCCAGGCCTAAACTCATATATGTCATGACGTTTCCATAAATAAGGTTGGACCAAAAGAATATCACAAACTTCAAGGGGAGAAACATAACACAATACCTCATATTTGAAGGGCTTGATTCCATATGACATACAACACTGTTGGCTTACATGAAGATCGCTTCCTTGGCGGAGCTATTTGATAGTATAGGGTTGCGGGTGCGATGTTTTCGACAAGGCTAACCACTTGATAACCTATGTTGAGATGAGGCTCTTATAGCTACCTCTATCAACGATGAAGGGCAGCGGGGTGCCTTTCACCCACATCTGTGAATGAAAGAGGTGCTCACCTTCCTCTGGCTCATCAAGTTCTCTGGGTTGGATCTTGGTGGTAGCAATGATGGCATTGGGTTCCAAGTCAATGCTTCATCTCCCATTTTCTGGTTATGATTTAGATTTAGAAACCAAATTTGATTTATAGGCTTTCACCTCAACCACCAATGCCTACTTTGAACAACAATCAATAGTGTTATGCCAGAGGATCTTATGGAAGTCACACCACTTCTCGGTATCTTTCTTCATATTTCCATTATCCTTCTTTTTTTTTGGCTTAGAATGGTTGTCTTGAGGATGTCCCTCTTTTCTCTCCATTTGGGGCTGCCCTTTCCTTGCTTCTATTGTGAGGGGTTCCTAGACCCAAACTTTCACGTCTTTTGTTTAAGCTTATGCTCAATTTTGACGCTATATCGATAGGCCGCACCCAAGGACAAAATGTCAAACTCCATTTCTTCCTGGATGTATCTATTTAGACCATTACAATACTTGAGAACCATATGTCACTCAAAATATTTGATACCAGGCTTGGTGCGTAAGGTATGGAATATAGTTGTGAACTCTAGCACTGCTTGGTCCCTTTCCTGCAACAATGTGGTCCATTTTGTATATAGGTCATCACAACTTCCAACATGGTAGTATTGTTCCTTAATAGAATCCCTTAAGGAATCCTAGGTGAGTGAGACTATAAATAATGAGGGTTCCTCTGTTTCCTTTTTCTCACAGAAAGTCTCCCACCAATCTTTGACATGGGGAACGATTTTGAAGAGCACAAAAGTAATGTTTTCTCTATTCAAAAATTTATGGACAGAAAAATACCCTTCTAGCAGATTCAACCGTTTTTCGACAAAATCTATGTCTATCCGACCTTCAAATATGGGAATTTCAAATTTGATTTATACCTTTAAGGGGGGGGCACCTCTGCTCGAGGAAGATGCGTCCCCTGTTGGTAGCCATCAAAGGATTTGTAAAACATTATCCATCATCTCGTTCCTCTGTTGCATGAGGGCTTCCTCAAGAAATAATTTGAAAGGATCTCCTGTCTCGTTGTCTTTCTTTTCTCCTACCATGAAAGGTAGCTTGGGTGTGCGAGAGATGTTTTCCTCAAGAGAAACAAGCTCAAGATGAAAATTTTTGTACATTGATCTCTTCGGGCACATGCACTAAGAACGACAAGTAGCAAACTAATATGATACCACTGATTCATATTTTATGAGAAGAATGAAATGAACACATATTTTTATTATTATTAACACAAAGACACAAGGAATAATAATATAGATATAGTAAAACTGGCTTCTATTCAATAAATAAATATGCTGAAATTGTAAAACACAGACTGAAAACAAGCATGCTAGAATGGTGGTGACTTATCTTTGAGAAGAGATATGACAACTGTGCTCATTATCAAGAATATGAGTACAATGAGGCTCTCAAATAATTTTTACAATAAACATGAGTCATGTTATCACTATAACAATTTTTTTATGGAATCCAAGTTTTGAGACTTAGTGAGAGGCTAAACCGGTGTAGAGATGCGATAAACTAGAGGACAAGGACATATTTAGTGGAAGGAGGTTAAGTCTAGTGGAAGTGAGAAGTTGATGGTACCCGATGGTCCACAGATCACAAGCTCCGTAGATCAATGGTCAGGGATCATTTCAGGTGGAGAACTAGCGTAGAGGTTAAAATGTCTAAGCAGGCCTGAAATTCCAACCATGGTTTCCCGTAAAGATACATGGCATCCTCATATGCATTTCGGGGGGAAAATAGGGTGAAATATAAACCACTCCATCACACCCTGAAATCACGTGTTAAGTGTCATTAAATGTGTCAAATCCAATGGTCACATGTGGAAAGGAAACTTGACGGCCAATCAAATCATCTCGAGACACTTGTTCAGATACCATTCGTCCACGCAATGCCAAGTAAGCACCACCAAATAACCTATTTAAGAATCATCATTGGAAATCAATGGTCGAATGTGATAAGCCATTATCCCTATAAGGACTTTCGTTAGCATCCCATGATTAGTAGTTGATGGCGACTGTTACTCAAAACACAAGTGAAATTACTCTATTTTGGGTAATTGATGGTTTATTCCAGAGCGTGATAACTGCAAATCGAATCACTCTTCCAATTCATGTACAATTGAGTGAAATGGGCTCGTGTTCCCTAAAAAACCAAATAGGGATGAGGAGAAAGATCCAGTGGTTTTTAGCAAACAAGGAAATTCAAATAATATGACAGGGCTATCAAGTAAAAAGAGAGAAAGGTAGGCTGCGCGACTCCTGACAACAAAATTTCACACAAAATCTCTGGATGATTTAGGACCAGGCAAATAAATCAGGTTGAATCCTATTATGAAATATTTGATCATTAATGGATATGCATATGGACATTGCATGCAAGCTGGAGAGAGAAAAAGGAAAACACGACGGAAGGAAGAAGTTAAAGCTGGGACAGTTAAAGGTATTGAAGAAGACCAACCTAGTTTTCTTGACATGTTAAAGGAAGAGATTGAAAAGCTAAAATGAAAAAATTCATGACGGGCTACATCAAGTTCATTTTAGGGAATCTTGTGATTTTGTAGACAAGTGGCATTCGGGGTAAGGATCTCAAGTATTTTTGTTTTTTGTTTGTAACGTTCCCTAGAAAGTAGGAGTTCGGTTTTGGTACGCTACTCCCTCTGTAATCGATATCTATTTTTGGAGTCTTGGAGAAGATGATCCGTTTTGGGTCTCATATGTAATTTATCTATATATATTGTTAAAAAGATAAATGAACGGCTCGACTGGCCGGAGAAGGGCCTTCCCTTGTAGTAGGAAAACTTTGTGATTTCTTATGGATTTTAATATAAGTAGAGAAGGTTTTCTTATATAGACGAGATTCATTGTAGTGTTGATGTTCAATATGTTTTCTTGTATTTCATATTCATGAATGTGTTTTTCTGCTAGCGATAATCTTTAAGAAAAAAAAAATTCACCTTCATGGTGCTCTTTCTCATATTGATTATACTTGTTATGTGTTTATTGGTTTCTGGTTCAAAATTCACCCTGGATTGGTGCTATGTTTTCAGTAGCCAACCTTTATGTTTCTTCTTATAAAGCTATACCAAGAGATTTGTCCCCAGTTAAACACCTCTTTTCATAGTGTTTTTTTCTTCTCTTCTACTTCCATCCCATATTACTTATTTGGCTGAATATCATACCTATTTTTCCTCTATTCCCTCTGGAATAGATAACTTATAAATATTCGTACGATTCAGGAATTGACCCCATTGCCCAATGGCCCTGCCTTCTTGTTTTATCCTACCACTTTTAAAATTTATCCTAATACAAAATATGACCTTTGTGTGTGGATTGCCAAATATTTTGAGTATTTTCAATAGATATATGCATGAGAGAGCCCTCTTTGGTTGGAAGGGTCGGAATCCAACCTAAAGCTGGTTGAAACAGTTACCTCTGTCGTTTGTCTATCAGCCGGAAAAAATTTACAGAGTGCTAACATTCTGGCGCCGTTGCTGGTGAACGAAGGTGAAATCTTCCTTGGAAGAAATGACAAAGTTGAGATCTGAGTAATGATGGTGAAACACATCCAGACACAGAAAGGTTATACATCATTCACCTGGTGAAGCCATTTTCAAGAATCTAGAATTCAAATTTTTCATGGCGACTTCACTGTCCATAGACTCAATAGCCTCAATATTTTATTGATGACTCCACTCAAGCTTCAAATGCGATTTAGAGACTCCATTGGAAGATGATATCCCTTGAAAGAGGTATGAAAGGACATCATGGGAGAAAACAAGTACTTAAAGTTGAGTTTTTTCCAAGACATAATATTTTTTGTTATTAATTACCTTTTGTCCTTTCCTGAACATGCTAAACAAATTTTTCTTCACCTACTGCATTCAAATGATGATCATGAGAATCTTGCAATTTTATATCCTCCTCTTAAAGTTATACATACATATCCTCAGTTTATCACTAATTTTGATCAAAATCTCCCATCTGAGCCATGTGCTAACCATAACCAAGTTGATGAGCCTCATAAAACCAAAGATGATATTTAACCTCCTGTACTTGATCTAACACCCTCCAAGACTCAGCATAGATACAGACCCTTAAAATTACCTCACATCCTTCATGATTTTCCTCCAAAGAACTATAAGTACCTACTTGTGTTTGATGGAGAGCCTGATGTCATCACATCTGAAAAACACATCCAAGAGTTTGAGCATTTTATAGATTTGTTTGAGATTGACCATGATGATGTTTGTATAAGGGCGTTCTCTCAATCCTTGAAAGGAGATACCAAAGAATGGTTTAAACATTTGCATCCAGAGAGAATTAGCTCATGGGAAGAATTGAAGAGTGTTTTTTCAGAGTTTTGGGGAAAGAATAAATATTTGGATCTACAACTTACAGAGTTCTATGCCTTAAAGAGGCAGAGCAATGAAACTATTTCTACATTTAGTATAAAGTTTTCCAGTATTTATTTCTATAGAGTTCTATTCCATGCTCCAGTAGGCCACTACTCTTCATCCAGATTTGTCTTTCCTCTAGATGGAAATAATACCTAAGTCCTTACAGCATGTCCAAAATATCCAAGCATGTGAACAGATTCGAAATGAAGGGTTGGATGCTCAAGAACATGAAAGTGAAAATGAACAGAAAATAGTTGATTGGAATCTTGAGCATAGAGTTGATAATATCATAGGTCCTCTTGAAGTTTTAAATGCTAATGATTTTTCAAAAGATTGTATTCCACTTATTGAAAGAGAGGGCACTAATGTAGCTTCTGATCCACCCCATGATAAGCATGGAGCTAGTTTTTTTATATATTCATTTATAGACAGTCAAGAAGATGAGTTTACAAATCAGTATGCTGAAGAGCAGGTTGATGTTCTAATTTTTTTCTTGTTAGATGACATTGCAGACGTTGTTGATTTGACTATATATGATGAATATATCATGATTGTGATGTTGACTTCCTAGAACAACCAGTTGCATGTTCTCTATCATAAAATGTTCCTTTTCAATAGTATATTGAGGGAAATCAACTTACATATCACAGTTACAAAGAAGAAAGTTTCGAACCATCTGAAGGAAATCCTTAACCTTTATGCTTTCCTTCATTTAAATTGTTGAAAGATAATTCTAAGACAATCACTGAAGAAAAGGGAGGTGTAATGATGCCAAATCACGATGATTCACTGGAAAAAATCAATAAGGAATTGCAGCCATTGGTCGAAAATGAGGCTGAAGATGAGTGTGTTTAGCAATCCAAAGAAAGTGGAAAATGTTCATATGGAAGTAGTAAAGAAAATGAAGAAGATTTTGAATAAGGTGGAAGAACCTTTCCATTGTGCTTTACTTCTTTAAAATTGTTGAAGCAAAATGTTAATAATGTTTTAGAACATAAACCCTCTAGGCATGATGTTGAATCTGAAGAGAGAAATGGACTTGCAAATGAAAACTATCTCCCATTATGTTTTTCTTCCTTTGAATGGTTAAAATAAAATCATGAGAAAATAGAGAAAGTTGATCAAGGAATTGTTGTCAAAAATCATTTTCCTTCTCCTGAACTTGATGAGGACATTCAACAAGATCTCCAAGAAAAAAAAGTACTTCAGAAGTGTTTTTCTTCCCCTACGAATGATGTGGTTGTTCAAATTCTAAGTGTCTTGGACATGGATGAGGGCTCTGAAACCCCATCTATGGAGAATTTAAGAAATGAACAAACAAATGACATAGAGTTTCAGGGATGAAACAAACATTGTATGTCATGATTCAATCAGAAATGCAGAAAGATCATGAAGAAGCAGTTTTTTTATTTAATTCCTTTGAAGATTATGGTTTTGAAAATGTTCTCACGACTGAAGAAGTAGAAAAAAGACAACAAACACTTGTGAAGGAGGCATGTCCTTTTGTTTTGGTTCATAAAAAAGAAATGTTTTCTCATGTGTTTCATGTCCCTGTGGCATGCTATATGGAGAGTTTTAGCAACCAAAATTTATGATGGCTCATAAGCTTAGAAATAAAGAGGATGGTCGGTCAATGTCAACATTAAATATGGATTAATTGCTACTAGAGGGTTTATTCCAGTCAACTCTATCTTATGATTCAAAAGATTGTTATTTCTAGCAGTCTCAACAATTTTTTCATCTTCTTGGTGGCAATCAACTGGTTAAATCACATGAAAGCAAGAATGTAGTGGAAAGAGTGAAACATGATTGTTGTTTTGTGCATGTTTTATAGGATCCATTTGTAGTTTTGTTGGAGGTAGTAAACAATGCTAATGTTTTTGAATATTTGAGATTTGAATTCATATGTAAATTCTTGAATAAATTGTCAGTAAACAAGTTTTAGAGCAAGCGTGTGCAAAGAAACCAGACAGTAGATAAAATGCTTGCATGTT
This sequence comes from Picea mariana, assembly GCA_032191745.1. Lineage (NCBI taxonomy): Eukaryota > Viridiplantae > Streptophyta > Pinopsida > Pinales > Pinaceae > Picea > Picea mariana. The sequence continues at coordinate 35,636 of JASDQU010242052.1, forward strand.
TGCATTGACATTATGATTTCATTTGATTGGAAGCTCATTTTAGTAGTTAGGGTAGGTAGGTGCGAATAATATTGATAATCAAGAATTTTCAAGTTTAGATTTTCAAATAAAGTGTTCAGTTAGATTTTAGCAATATATCCAACGTTCAGTCTCCAGGTGAAAGCAGTGGGTAGACTTCGATTTTCAGTAGACATTGGTGACAGGTCAGAATAGGGTACACACTCATTTTGGGAGTAGCTCGATGGACAAGGCACATGGTTTACGTGTTCTTTGCTACTTCGTAGGGAGGATAACATCCCCAGTTGGAGCCCATGTTATCACTATACCAATTCTTTTATGGAATCCAAGTTTCGGGACTTAGCGAGAGGCTAAACTAGTGTAGAGATGCGATAAACTGGAGGATGGGGCTATATCTAGTGGAAGGAGGCTAAGTCTAGCAGAAGTGATAAGTTGATGGGACCCGAAGGTCCACAGATCGCAAGTGCCACAGATCAAAGGTTAGGGATCAATTCAGGTGGAGAACTAGCGCAAAGGTTAAACTGTCTGAGTGGGCCCGAAATTCCAACCATGGTTTCCCGTAAAGATACGTGGAATCCTCAGACACATTTCGGGGGGAAAAGAGGGTGAAATAAAAACCACTCCATCACACCCTGAAATCACATGTTAAGTGTCATTAAATGTGTCAAATCCAAGGGTCACATGTGGAAACGAAACTTGACGGCCAATCAAAGCATCTCGAGACACTTATTTAGATACCATTCGTCTGTGCAATGCCAAGTAAACGCCGCCAAATATCCGATTTAAGACTCATAATTGGAAATCAATGGTCGAATGTGATAAGCCATTATCCCTGTAAGGAATTTTGTTAGTAGCCCATGATTAGTACTTGATGGCGACTGTTACTCAAAACATAGGTGAAATTACTCTATTTTGGGTAATTGACGGTTTATTCCAGAGCGGGATAACTACAAATCGAATCACTCTTCCAATTCATGTAAAGTTGAGGTAAATAGGCTCGTGTTCCCTGGAAAACCAAAGGGGACTGAGGAGAAAGATCCAATGGTTTTCAGCAAACTAGGAAATTCAAATAATATGACAGGGCTATCAAGTAAAAAGAGAGAAAGACAGGCTACGCAACTCCTGACAACAAAACTTCATGCAAAATATGTGGATGAACTAGGACCAAGTGAAGAAATCCAGTTGAATCCTATTATGAAATATTTGGTCATTAATGGATATGCATATGGACACTGCATGCAATTTGGCAAGAGAAAAAGGAAAAAAGCGACGGAAGGAGGAAGTTAAAGCTGGGACAGTTAAAGGTATTGAAGAAGACCAACCTAGTTGGCTTGACACGTTAAATGAAGAGATTGAAAAGATATAATGAAAAAATTCATGATGGGGTAAATCGATTTCATTTCATGGAATCTTGTGATTTTATAGATAGGTGGCATTCGAGGTAAGGATATCAAATATTTCAGTTTCTTGTTTGTAACGTTGTCTAACTTTGGAAATGATGAAGGAGAGGACCTTAGATGCTTATAGGATGTAGGATGAATCGATGATAGGTCCACCTACATAAAAATTTACAGTGCTACCACAACATGATAATGCACATCAGTATAATCAGGTACCACCATATAATAAACCGCACACATACAATCAAGGTAACAAAGGAGGATTCAAAGGAGGAGGTCGTGGAAGAGGAGGATTTGGAAGAGGTAGAGGACCAATAACTTGTCACAATTGTCAACAACCTGGACATTATACAAGGTATTTTCCACTGCCACCAACAACATGCATGTATTTTCACGCAGTATATCATGATACAGAATAATTTCCTACACTTTTGAAAAAGATATAGGAGAAAAGGAATTAGAATAATAAAAATGTTCAATGGATTTCCACAAAAACTAGAGATGATGGGAAGAATATTAACATAAATAATCGAGGAGGAACCAAAATAGAAGTAGATGCAGAAACTCAGAATCATAACCAACACCAGCAGGTCAGAAAGAATACAACACCTCAACAACATTTTGATGCACACAAGGAAAATGAGACATTCAAGGAGGCTAGACAAGAAATTTTGAAGGAGAATATTGCTTCTACTTCAGATAAAATTCCAGGAGATGATGTGCTAATATATGATATGCCTCATCTATTTGATGATATGAACAAAGATCAACCTTCAGAACAAGTAAGTAATCTATGAAAATTTCCGGTGTCTTGCTTGAAGTTGTTGAATGATAAAACATATCTACAAGTATTACAAAGTTTGTTAGAAAAGTGAAATTCTAGAGAAGAGATAAAAATAGAGAAGAAGAAAATAAATCAATTCCGTAAGAAGACAAGAACAAATAGGGAGTTCATATTGAATGCAACTATTGGAAACTTTAATATGGGTGACATCATATTAGATTTGGGGTCTGAGGTAAATGTTCTACCTAAGAAGACATGGGAATGCATGGGGGAACCTATATTGGGGTATTCACTTATTCGGTTGAAGCTAGAAAACCAACTTAGAGTGATACCAATTAGTCGATTTAAAATCATACCAGTGGATTCAGATGGTGTGTGCACTATGGAATATTTTGAGGTGATTTATATAGTGGATAATAATACACCTTATCCAACATTGTTGGGACTAAATTGAGAATTTTACAATCAAACTATCATCAACTTGAAGACCAGGAAAATAATTTTTGAATCAGGAGAGTAAAAATTTATAACACCTTTAGATCCTTCATAAGTTGGAAGATGTGTTGAACCAACGACATAGAACTTCATCAAAGAAGAGATAAATCAACTTTATAGAACTACCGCATGCAGGGAAGACTACATTAACCTAACAATAGATGGAATGCTTAGCTGGAGAAGCATTAGTTCTTGTGATTCTGATTGTGACAAAGGAATGGAGAATTGGAAACAACACTTACACGAGATATCTAACAAAATATGTGCAATAATGATGCACACACTAATATTGGTTGATACAAAGGTAAGAGAACCTCCAATTGTTTATGGTCAAAATAAGTTGGAAGAATTTTTATCAAAGTTTAAGTTAGAAGATTTGGAAAATCATAGGTTATTAGTTATAGACATTGCCTTGAAAGAAACACCTGCACATTGGTAGGGTACTCACAAAGAGAAGATCAATGATTGGTATCAATGCAAAAGATTACTACGCATCATATTTGGCACGTAATATGAGAATACATATATGGAGAAATATGATGGAATAGGAAAACCAATATAACATATAGAAAAATGCATAATTCAATGGATATTGGTACCACCAGAGGAATGGCCACATTACTTCATTCATACATTAGAAGGAATCCCAAGAAATTTGTATACAGAACTAGAACTGTGCAGAGGAAATGGAAACTGGACAGAGTTACAACATAATTTTGTGATCATGTTTGCATTTGAACATGAGAATATAGAGATAGATAAAACATTGAAGTTTATAAAAGAAAAGATATTTGAAGAACCTAAATTTGAGATTGTAACAACTTATCAGAATTAGAATCGACAGGCAGTTAGACAATTGTTACATTATTACCACGTCGCAGAAGAAAATCAACGCGATATTTAGATACCATAAGTTGAAGGGGAAAGAGAAGTATAAGGTCCACAGTTATAGTCAAAATATTTTTCTACACCACTAAATATAAAGAAAGTAAATATTGTAACATAAGAGAATCCAAAAATCACAAGTATTGGTGACTATTGGGATAACCAGATAGTTGAAAGAATAACATAATTACTACGCGAGTATAATGATTTGTTTCTAGCAACATTTTCAGAGATGAAAAGGGTAGTAGGAGAACTTGGGGAAATGAAGATCCATTTACGACTAGATTCCATACCAATAAGACAAAGACCCTATAGGTTGAATCCAATGTATAAACATAAAATTAAGGCAAAGATTGATAAAATGTTAGAGTCTAGTATAATAGAACCTGTGGAAGAATTTGAGTGGATTATCCCTATGGTAGTGCAAGAGAAGAAGCAAGGGGGAATAAGGATCTGTGTAGACTTGAGTAAGTTGAATGATTCATGTTTGTATGATCCTTTCCCTACTCCATTTACAGATCAAGTATTGGAGAATGTAGGAGGACAAGAAGCATACTCATTTACTGATGGATTTTCAGGGTATCGTCAGATCAGAATAACACCAAAGGATCGTCATAAGACTACATTTTCCATAGAATGGGGGTCATAACAGTATACAATAATTCCATTTGGATTGAAGAATTCCCCTGCTATTTTTTTAAGAGTAGTGGTAGCTGCATTTAAAGATTATATACATGATTTTTTGGAAGTTTATCTAGATGATTGGAAAGTATTTAGCTTATTGAAAGATCATGTTGAAATTTTGATATTGATGCTAGACAGGTGTAGACAGTGCCAAATTTCATTGAACATTAAGAAATGTATATTCAATGCACCATTTGGAATTTTTCTAGGGAATGTGGTGTGTAAACAGGGTTTTTTAGTTGACCCTGCAAAGATTGTTGTCATTGTTAATTTACCACCACCTAAGTCAGTGCATCAATTAAGAGCTACACTTGGTCATACATGAAACTATATAAATTTCATAAGGAGCTATGAACAAATTATTGTGCCCATGGAGAAATTTGTAAAGAAGGATATCAAGTTTCAATGGAATGATAAGTGCCAACAATTTTTGGATATCTTGAAGGAGAAAGTGGTGACAATGCCAATTCTGGTGTTTCCAGAATGGTCAAAAGAGTTCCATGTTCATATGGATGCCTATTCAATAACACATGGAGAAATACTAACACATCTAGGAGAAGGTGATATAGATCACCCAATAACATTTGTGAGTAGGAAAATGTCAGATTTAGAACAAAATTATAATACAACAGAGAGAGAATGGTTGGCTATGGTGTATGCATTGCAAAATTTCAGATATTATTTATCAGGCCAACATTTTAAGATGTTCACAGATCACTCTTATCTTAGATACCTAGTCAAAAAGCCAGTTTTGGGGGGAAGAATATGCATATGGTTTCTATTATTTCAAGAGTTTGATTTTGAAGTAGTTGTGAAACCTGGAAGATTGAACGCAGGGCTAGATCATCTATCCAGGATAACTAATGGAGAAGAACCAAGAATCTTGGAGGACAATTTTCCTGATGCATAACTCTTTTCAGTACATATTGTGATGACTACTTTGTTGATATTATTGAATTCTTGAGTACATGATTTTCCCCAAAGGAATATAACACTGCACAGAAGAAGAATTTGGTAGTTAGAGCTGCAAATTAACAACTTATTGCATGACACTTGTATAAACTAGGTGCTGATAATATTCTAAGGAGATGTGTCATGGAACATGCATGTCCTATCAAATTAGAAGAAACACATGAAGGAATAACTAGAGGACACTATGTAGGGAAGGCTACTGCGCAGAAGATATTGCATGCTGGACTATGGTGGCCAACAATTTCTAAAGATGCAAAGGAGTATTTCTAGAATTGTGATGTTTGTCAAAGGGTAGGAAAACTATCTAGGGAAGGAGGAGCGTAATTCGAAGCGGAGATCATGAGATCTTGGCCCCCTTTTGGGCCCCTTTTTGGGTTTTTGGTAATATGTAATGGGAATGGGATGTCGGCCCATGGGTTTACCCATGTTTAGGCCTATTTTGTAATGTATATATAGAAGGATAGGCAATGTAGAAAGAGGCTGTTGTGCTAAGTGCAAAAGGAATGGCTAAGTGATAGATATATGTGATCAAGGGATTGTAAGTTCTCTATGCATACTGTGTAAGACTTTTAGAGCTGAGTGAAAGTCCCTGTGAAATACTGTAGAAGTCTTTGTGCTGTAACGCAAGGAAGAAGGATCTAGCTAGCTGTGCAAATATTATGTCCTCTGTGGAGTAAGGGTTTTGAGGCTCTGTGCTTGTAACCGATTGACCAAACACTATAAAGAAGAAGAGTTGGTGGACGTAGCCCCAGGGTGGGGGTGAACCATGTAGACCCTGTGTGATGTGCTTTGTGATTTGTCTTGATGTATTTACATATTATATGCAAAATGCTATGATACGTTTAGATAGATCTATTCATGCTTGGTTCTTATTATATGTTAGAATGTTAAATCTGATCTAGATATTCATGCTTAGTGCTTGATATGCTCATTTTGATCCATTTGTATATGATAAGTGCTTGAATATCGTAGATTAGTGTGAATGCTACGAAGTTCTGTCTTATAAGAGAAGTGGTTATTGGTTGTATATTGAAGTACTAATGGTGCTAGGTTCTCTAGTAAGTTGTATAATCACAGATCTGTGTCCCAGCTAAGGTTGCATACACTTGACTCCTGCAACCACCCCTGCCTCTACCTCGGGTGAGACTTCATCTGCTTTGTAGGTGTTGCCGAAAGGGTTGGTAGTTAGGGTTTTGTTGGTGTGCTGTTGTAGCATTGAACCCTGGGTCTGCCCCTATGCCAACAAATGGTTCCATTGTCGGGACCTAAAACTATGATTGCTGGGAACTGAGAAAGAAGAATCTCTGTGCAAAGATTCTTCCTGAAATTGTGAAATCTTTGTGTGTAGATATGTGCCCTAGTGCACAGTATTCTACTTGATCTGTAAAGCTCTGTGCTAAAGAGAGAAGGTCATATCTGAAGAAACGAAGCAAGATCTGAACGCTTTGTGCTCTAATAAAGGTAAAAGTGGAAATTTCTGACTAAAAGTGGTAAGATCCGCAAGCTCTATTCTCTGATAAAGGTAATAATAGTTAAAAATTTTAAGATTTGGAAGCTTTGTGCCCTATAGAAGTAAGATAAGTGGAATTTTTTGTTTCTAGAATATGGATCTAGGTCTATTTAATATAGTCTATCCTAGTTTGAAAGATAGGTCATTAATAGATGAAATAATATTTGATATGAGTAGATCTGATAAGAATAGTAAAAGATATATTATACCTATGCAAAGAAAGAATGTTCGGACTAACAAATGGATGCAGGATCCTAGAAATGATTTGTTGCAGGTTAGCTCCCATGATCCTAGTGCACAGTATAAAAGAAGATGGGGATCAATTAAAAGGAAGAGAGGATTAACCCTCTGTTATAGTTGCAGAAGGTTGGGACATCTTGCCAAGGAATGCCCTGGTGGAAGACCTAGTTTCCTTTGTTGTAAAGCTCTAGAACATGAAGTATTGGATTTTCCTAGAATGATTGCTAAGCTTGAAAGAATGAACCTGAATCAAGAAAACCCTAAGGCAGATCCAGAACCTACGGACGAACCTCAGAAAGAATCAGAGAAATCATTGCTACAGATGAAAGAAACCCTGAATGACCACCGATGTGTTAGCTTATTAAATATCTTCAAAGAAAAGGAATGCATCGAAGCAAGAATAGGAGACTTTGACATTGACTGTGTTCTAGATGAGGAAACACAGGTGAATATCATGACAACGAGAAACTAGGAAGGTATAGGAAGGCCTGCTATGAGACCTTCAATAGGAGGAATAAGTTTATTCAGAGGAAATCTAGTAAACCTATGTGGAAGGCTCGCTCGGATACCTATGACTGTCAATGGAACTTCGACAAGGAGAAGACTTTGAGATTATTAAATTTGTTGAAGACAACGCCTCATTTACCATGCTAATAGGAAAATCTTGGATTGATAGAGAACAATCCCAATGAAAGGAAGAAGAAAAAGTTTTGAAACAGAAGAAGCAAGAGTTAAAAGACTTTATGACTAGAAGGATCACGCACTTGATTGAAGAACATGAGAGCAGATTGTAGATATTTAATACTAGAAACTCGGATGTCGAAGCTAAGATAACACTAGAGGATCCTTAGAATATTGAATTACCTATCCCAGACAAAGAAGAAGTATTATCCAGGAACCCTAGAAAAGAATTTCAACAGTGCAAAGTAACTAAGACCAAAGAAGAAAATAATGAGAATGGGAAAAGCATTACCAAGATGAATCTCACTGGAAATAAGGATAGAAAGTTAAGAAAGAAAAGGACTAAGACTGAAAATTTATAGGAGGTTCTAGAGGAGACCTCGCAGAAAGAAAAATTGCAGAATTGGAGCTTCGCCGAGATATCAGAACCATGACACATGACACTTCACCATGACGAAGCAATACAGTCGTTGGGGATACTATAACTGTTCGATTGATGCTTTGAACGAGCAGAAAAAAATAAAGGTTCATCATTTGACCGTTGGACTGCACCATAATAGATCGAATAGGAGTTAATGGAGGCTCATACCTGTTGAGGGAAAACTGTTGTCGAATTACCTATTTATCTCATCGCGCCATGCACCGAGAACTCTTTTTCCAATCGATAATTCGATCCCATAGCCTATTCCAAGTTTATACAGTGATCATTGTGCTCTCTTTCTCTATCTCATTACCATGTTTGAGTTTTTCCCCGATCCCACAAATTGTTTACCCCGAGTGCGTATGTCGAAAGCATTAAGCGCTGTAGAGAAAGATGCTAAGGAAGTTTTGATTGACTTGATGACAGAGAGAGTCATGTCAGAGAGAGGAGTGTCTACAGGTGTACAAGCATCTTCGATGAATGGAATGCAGGCCTCTCCATCCACTGCTCGAGCTGGACCATCCCGACCAGCTGATGAGAAACGAACGAAGCACATAGATGATATCGCGAATGCTAAGTTGATTCTAAGCATTCTACCTGCTTATATACCACCTAAGAGTGACACAATAAATCGAGACAGTGTGCCCAAATATTTTGAATATAAATTGGTCATTGCGTACCTTCTGAAGGGGATATGCGCAATGCACGCAGACCAGGATAAGATCGCAGCGTTGAAGTTTAGTGACTTCAACCTTGGCAACAGGAAAGTGTATAATATGTTAGCCCCATACAAGTATCTGACTAGAACCAAGGGAAATAATTCAAAGATCGTTCCCCAGTAGTGGAACATGAACCTCACGCAGTCCACACTACTTAATGTAATGAAGATTCCTCACTTCTGGAGGCATCAAGAAGTGAACACGTGTATCAAGTTTTTGTTGTTCTGCTATCATGGAGGATACTTATGGTTGAACCATCGCATCACAATGGATCCGACTTTGATCAATCAGATCACAAGGCTTAGCATGCAAGGCCCTAACCCAAAGGATTTCTACCCTAGAAAGACCACAGATCGTGCTCTTGCCCAGAGGATAAAGGTTACTTACGACGATGTAGAGAAGGGCACGCGAGGCTACAAGGTAGCCTCTATCCAAAGAGGTACAGTGCACCTTTCCTGTCAGTTGATCGTAGGCAAGATAGTTCGCAAGAAATGACCGACCCAAGTAACTAGATTCGTAGTCAACCTCGTAGGGAAGTGGATAGAGGGACTACAGATGAATTGGGTGAAGTACCTCGTGAACCAACTGGAACTGGATTGCAAGGAAGCACAAGATCAGGGGTACGAATTCCACTTCAGTTGGTTTCTTATGTTAATCATGTTCATCGCATGGGAGATGTCGGTAGGTGCGACCCTCCCAGACATCGAGCCATTTGAACCACTGGCCGCGAAGTTTAGTACATTGTGGTACTCCAGCGGCATGAACAAGCAGTGGAAATCAAATGCTGTCTTCCACACCTATTACAACCAGTTTGAACTACTATCCAGTTTGAACCTCGCATAACCCTGAACAAACTCCACAGGTTTAGACCCTTGATGAAATTCAGCGTGAACCACCATTTTATGTATATCACAATGCACACTGATGAGCATAAACAACAGTTGTAGTCATACTACAAGTTAGCAGAGGATGACTTGGAGGAGATTACCAAGGAATGGTTGTCGGACCTCCTTGTTTCAGCAGACCCTACGGAGATGTTCGATGTTGACAACCCTGAAACTGCGTTGGATACAACCAGACCTAGCAAGATAAAGAAGACTGAAGAGGTCCAGGATTTAGATAGCACATCCGTGAGACCGCTTCCATCTCAACAGAGCAAGGAGGAGATGGTGGAGAAATAGATGGTGCAGAAGTTGAACTGAAGAAAGGTGAGGTCACACCGCCAAGAGACGAGGAGAATCCCTTGAAGAAAAGGAAGGTTTCCCCTCCGAAACCTTCTTCAAGGAAGAAAATGAAGGCAACCAGAACCAAATTCGAGACCACCCTCACCTCAAATGAATTTGAATTCATCATCGCAACACTGAATTATGCTTCACTAGAGATAACAGAGAAGCAAGAAACTAAGCAGGAGGAGGTGTTCAATCGGATTAAGGATGAACTCCAAGGAGTGCAGCAGGCACTACAGTCCATCCGCGCAGTATCCATTGCACCCCTGATAGTTGGAACATAAGAACTAGGTGATGAACCCACTCAATTACACCGCATTTCTGATACAGTTGAGGCTCGCCTTCAATGAGATCACGGAGAGACAACACAAACCACCCAGGATTTAGCGCAAGTACAGAAAGACCTTGAGGATCAATGAAGTGCTGCAGAATGAGAAAATATTGTTGTACAAGAAAAATGGAATGAAGAAAAAGAAGAGCAACAACAAATAAAGGAACAATTACTCACCGAGCAACTTGAAGTTAAGGAAAGGGTCAATGGAGCACTTCGCTCTGTGACAATCGTTGAAGTACAGACCGAGGAACAAGTTCCACAGCAGGTGGCACAACTAGAATAGGTAATCCAAAAGCTACAACAATGCATCACTGACTTAGAGCTCCGCACATTACCTGAAACCCCATAGGAGATAAGTAACCAAAGAGAAGCAGTTTCCCACAACGTAGTTGACAGACTAAAAGATCTTGCCTTGGAGTGAAAGCAGCTCAGTAACCGCATCACCTAGACCTATGAAAATCTCACTGAAAATCCAGAATTGCAGATACCGGTGTCGTAGCTCCAAGAAGTGAAGCAGAACATAGATACACTATAGGTGCAACTGAAGGCCCTATCAGCTGTAGAAAGGATGAAGAGATCTCAAGAACAATGCATAGCTCAACATCAGATCCATATGATTCAAATAAAAGTGATGGAAGTCACTCAACGAATTCAAGCTATGCAAGACAAGGCATGTGTGTTGTTTACAGAGGTCGAGAGCCAAGGAGCATAGCTAGAATAGGTCATTCTCACAACAGAAAAATGCCTAGAAGGGCCAGTGAACGACGCAGTGATCCAGGAGTTCACCGAACAAGAGGCCACAACAAAGCAGCAAATCGAAGTAGCTTGAGCCAAGCTCGAGGCGTTTGAGGCATAATTGCTCAGACCAGAGTGACTCGGGATGAGTCATAGGTGAGTGTTGGGGGCTTGTTGGCCCTTGACCAAGTTTTGGGATTTTCTTGGTCATGTTGACCTATTTTGGGACTTCGACAGCCCATCGAAGGAGGAGCGCAAGTTGAAGTGGAGATAATGGGATCTTGGCCCCCTTTTTGGGTTTTTGGGAATATGTAACGGGAATGGGATGTCAACCCATGGGTTTACCCATGTTTAGGACTATTTTGTAATGTATATATAGAAGGATAGGAAATGTAGAAAGAGGCTAAGTGATAGATCTATGTGATCAAGGGATTGTAAGTGCTCTGTGCATACTGTGTAAGACTTGTAGAGCTGAGTGAAAGTTCTTGTGAAAGACTGTAGAAGGCTTTGAGCTGTAACGCAAGGAAGAAGGATCTAGCTAGCTGCACAAATCTTTTGTCCTATGTGGAGTAAGGGTTTTGAGGCTCTGTGCTTGTAACCGATTGACTAAAGACTATGAAGAAGAAGAGTTGGTTGATGTAGCTCCAGGGTGGGGGTGAAACATGTAAACCCTGTGTGATGTGCTTTGTGCTTTGTCTTGATGGATTTACATATTATATGCAAAATGATCTGATATTTTTAGATAGATCTATTCATGCTTGGTGCTTATTATACGTTAGAATGTTAGATTTGATCTAGATATTCATGCTTAGTGATTGATATGCTCATTCTGATCCATTTGTATATGCTAAGTGCTTGAATACTGTAGATTAGTGTGAATGATGCGAAGTTTTGTCTTATAAGCGAAGTGGTTATTGACTGTGTATTGAGGAACTAATGGTGCTAAGTGCTCTAGTAAGCTATATAATCACAGATTTGTGTCCTAGCTAAGATTGCAGACACTTGAGTCCTGCAACAACCCCTGCCTCTACCTCGGGTGAGACTTCATATGCTTCGCAGGTGTTACCAAAAGGGATGGTAGTTAGGGTTTTGTTGGTGCGATGTTGTAGCGTTGAACCCTGGGTCTGCCCATGTGCCAAAAAGATTCCATTGACACCTCAGGTAACCCTTAAAGTGTTTGAAAAATGGGAAATAGATTTTGTGGGACCAATCGATCGACCAGATATAAGATTAGGATCAATATACATAATTACAACGACATAATATTTAACCATATTGGTTGAAGAAGTAGCAGTGAAATATTGCAGCGTAGAAACTGTTGTGCACTTTTTGTTTGAACAAGTAATTACAATATTTGGATGCTCTAGAATTATGATGAGTGATTAGGGAACTCATTTTGTCAATAATACCATCCAGGCAATGAATGAATAATTTGAGATACATCATTAGAATATCACTCCATACCATCCTCGAGTTAATGGAACATTGGAAGCATTTAATAAGATATTGGAGAATGCCTTAACCAAAGTTCATAATGTAAACATGGATGATTTCTATCTGAAGATACCAACAATATTATGGGCCTATAGAACCATATGCAAGAAAATCACAAGGAAGACACCTTTTATATTCGTGTATGGTCAGGAAGCAGTAGTCCCTTTGGAGTATTTGATACCTAGTCTTTGCATTTCAACCATTACAAACATGACAGAAAGAGGCGCAACTCAAGAAATATTGGCACAACTCATGGAATTAGAAGAAGACAAGATTATGGTTGGTTTCCATTAGGAAGTATAGAAAGAAAAGGAAAAATCTTAGCATTATAGACATATCAAGAAGACAATTTTTAATTAAGGATATTTGGTTCTCCTCAATGAAAAAACATATTTACAACACCCACAAAATTTAAGGATGGGATAGGGTCATATGAGATCAATTCTATCACAGATAGAGGTGTTGTGAAACTGTAGGATTTAACAGGAAAAAATATTCAAGGATTGGTGAATGGTAGTTGACTGAAACTGTATAGGGGCAATCAAACCAGTAACCCTCAGTAGTTGTACTGCAGAAAATTAGAGTTGTACATAGTGTATATAGTAGGAGTTGAAGGAGAAAAAGAAGAAAAAAGTGCAAAAAAAAGAAAAAAAGAAAAATATGAAGTAGATGGATAAGTGTTAGATAGGTAGTGAGATGATATAGTTCGCAGAAGAAAAAAATTGGAATGAAAGAACATGAATACACTATGCACCCCAGAAGGGTGACTAGACTGAAAAATCTGTGCACCAAAACAGAAAGTAGCCGAAAAACGGAAAAAATAGTGATCGGAAAAGTATGACGCAACAAAAAATTTAAGGCACAACTTATAAAAACAGAAAAGGTGCACGACAAGAATTATTGTGACTTTGTGAAAATGAGAGATAAGGAAGAAAACCAAGTGCGAGAAGGTGCTTTCAAGGTGATTTAGTGAAGATTCAGAGCAACCCTGTTCAAATTTAATAGAATGATGCCACCAAAGGTTGGAGCTCCTAGTTGAATTACAAGGAAAAAGAGAAGTTCCACGAGGTCTCCATAGGAGCAATCTGCCAAAGGAGAAAACCCTATTCAATGGGAAGGAGTGGTGGATGTGGATTCAATTCCATATCCATTCATTGAGCCAGTGAGTCCCACAATGGTAGAAGAGCAGAATCCTATGACAAAGGAAATGTATGTTGATACATGGGGTGAAACACAGAACCCTAGCATAGAGAAAAACCCCACACAACAACTTGGATGAGGAGCACCACAATATATGGATGATCATGATGATGAAAAAATAGATTTAGATGATCCCATAGAACAGACTGAAGCAATGCAACACCCTATAGTAGAGCCAACGCAACAAACAAAGGAACAAGTACATGTGGAGGATATTATAGGCAAGAAAAAATCAGACAAAAAAGAAGATGAGGAAGAGAACCAAGAAGAAGGGCCATCCACAGGAAATTGGAAAACTAGGGAAAAACCTGTCGCTCCAAGAACACCAACCAAGTAGAAGGAGCTAACAATTTCACTGCCACAAATACCCGACATAGTCAAAGTAGTTGGTGACCTGTTAGGATGTGTGAAAAAGCTAAGGTATGTTGATCATGATGTGACAGACATAGAAAAGTTCCAAGAGTTTGCGCAAAAATTGTATATGGAGATAAGAGGAATAGGTCCATCAGGAGACCCCATTATAGAGCTGAGATAGTGCATTGCAGGACTTTATAACACATGGATGATGAGCCTTCTATATATTCCCCACTTTGGGAGGGGATAATATTTAAATGCATGTGTAAAGAAACTATTGGCACTAGTACATGAAGGAATATTATGGATGGAAAGGCCTATATCAATATATGTAGACTTAATTGCAAAGATCATAGGTATACCAATAGATGGAGAAAAACCATAACATTATTTGGATGATAAGACAAAGGACACATATTTAGCAGAGGAGATGAAGAAGAAATATGCCACTGAGAGAGAGGGTCCTGGGGCATAATCATCAACCAAATCAGTGAACCAACAATGATATTGGAGACAAAAATGATGGCATGTAAACTTTTGAGGAAGTGTCGCAAGGAGGAAGCATCTGGAGGAGTCATAGCAGCGACTAGGCAGTGCACAAAGATGAGTCTACTCAGTTGGGCTCCCTATCTAATCAACTTGGTTTTGTAGGACTGGAAGGATGCATGGGATTTTGTATTAGAGTTTAAATATTCATGGTTGATTATCTTGATAGCATTGGTTGGTTGGGGAGAACCAAAATAAAATGTATTTTACTAAAGGATAGGGAAGTGTCATGCAACGAAATATACAACACTATGGCATACCTCAAATCCAAAGAAAAGGAAGGAAAATTATACCATTTTTTCCATGATGTTTGACGATATGCAAGAAAATATAGCTAACACATGGAGGATACCACCATAAGTGGTGAGGGATAACCAAGGGATATAATATTTTGATGCTTCCAAAAATAATATGTGGATCGAAGATAAGATGGATACTAAGAAGGAGTGGCTACAATTAAGATATTGTGTCACATGAGAAGAAGTGTAGTGGCCCATGAAATATTGGCCAGAAGAATGCAAGGTGCCAATTGTTATCACTATAACAATTTTTATATGGAATCCAAGTATCGAAAATTTAGCGAAGAGATACATCACTTCAGAAGCATGATAATTTTGAAGATAAGGTCACCTATGGCGGAATATGGGCAAATATAGAAGAGGGGTAGAAAGAAGGACCCCACAGATCATCAATCTTGAAGCGGCCCGGATCAACGACCAAGATTCATATCGGGCAGTGAAATAACACGATGTTTTAATATGTGAGAGAGGGCTAGGGAAAATACTGCGGTTTTATTTTGTGGACACGTGGCACCACTAGAGGTACATCGGGGCGAAAAACAGTCTGCTTAAAACCATGTTTTCAAATGCTCGATATTGGAAGTTGATGGGACCTGGTGGACCGTCGATCTTGAAGCGGACCAGATCAACGACTAAGGCACATATCAGGCAATGAAGCAACATGAAGAATATAGTGGAGGGGCAGAAGGAAGGACCTAATGGATCGTTGATCTTGAAGCGACCCAGATAAACGACCAAGATTCATATCGGGCGGTGAAATAGCACAACGTTTTATTATGTGAGAGTAGGTTGGGGAAAATATTGTGGTTTTATTTCGTGAATGCGTGTCTCCACTAGAGGTACATCAGGGAAAAAAGTGGTCTTCTTAAAACCATGTTTTCAAATCCCCGATATCGGAAGTTGATGGGACTCGGTGGACTGTCAATCTTGAAGCGACTTGGATCAATGACTAAGACACATATCGGGCAATGAAGCAGCATGAAGGATAATTTTTTGAAAGTGGTCTGGAGAAAGTACTGTGGTTTCATTCATGGATGCGTGGTGCCCTCAAAGGCACATCGGGGCGAAAAGAGGTCTACCCAAAACCATTTTCTCCAATCCTCGATATGGAAAAACACATATAAAAGGAGGGTCTCGGGTTCATTATTCTATAATATTTGAAAGCACTTGAACGTTTGAAAAGTGGTGCAAACCCTCCATTCAAAATTAAAGATAAACATTGAACCAATTTCGCAAACCTATATTTTTCATCATGGCCACTAACCCTGTTATTTTATCCGTAATTGAGCAAGACCTCGCCTCTAGAGAAGAAGACCTAATAGACAGGGGCTCCGATTTTTTTTATACATAAATAATAGTATCACCCATTTCTGTGTCGAGATCGAATTTGTTAAACAATGTTGGAAAGCGGACACCCTTCCTTGAAATAGCCCAAATCTTCATTACCCTTACGTCGTAGAAGTAGTTTTCTATTCCCTGAGTTTGTAAGCTGGTGTGTGGACTAGTATTCACAGGTAGAAAAGGTCATTTTGAATTAGGTAGGGTCAGAGGTTTTATGCAAAATAGATAGTTTGTCACTTCGACACACCCTCAGTATACCAGAGTATTCCTCCACAGTGTCAGATCCCTTCGAGGAAGAGAAAATGATCACAGTCTACAGAGAATACCCCTTAGAAGTAAAAACCCTGTTTTTGCAAAACATTGTCAAACCTGAATACCATTTTGAACGTCTGTCATTACCTATCAATGTAAACGTTATGATTATTGAGGTCCAGTGGGCTTGTTCCCTGCTTAGTGAAATTTTAGGGTTGGATAACTACAAGTTTGTAGTAGAAGTCATGTTTGTAGTGTCCCCAAGGCCGAGCCCTGTCGTAAATCATGTTATGAAAGGAATTGTAATTATGTTTTATAGGCTGGTGAGCCAATTTTTAATAAGCTGGTGGATTATGTGTTTGTTAGGCCAGGGAGCCTAAGTGTTGAAGGCCAGGAGCCTGTTGTTGTATATGTAATCATGCAGAACAATTAATAGAAATTTGTAAACACTGCCAGGTTTAGACCGACCATGATTAATGAGTGAAGGAGGACTGAGCTTCCACAGAGAAGGCAAGGGATTAGGGGCTGGAAGGTGGGGAAAGGAGCTAAGTGTTAAGCCTAGTGGGATTCAGCCTTGGGAATAATATTTTAATATTATTTCAAAAAGGCATGAGAATTTCATGTTTTATCCTAAGTTCCTAACCATGAGGAAGGCATGCGTGCTGGTGGAACGAATGCAGTTCTGTTGGCAGCCAACCCATTTTTTTTCGATTACTCTCGAAAGCTGCCTACACCCCTTGCGGTATCATGACAAATCATTTTCTCATTGTGTTAAGGGACATATGTCTCGTTTCTTCAACCATTACAATTCAATTTCGACTCAGTTTTCACAATTGCAAATTTGAAAACACCTATCTCGTTGATTATATTGTCGTCGCCCTTTTGATTTGTTGGTTGGTATTTGATCACTGGTTTATCGTATGATTGATAAAGGTTTTACAAGACTTATGTTCTTAATCTTTGTCTTACCTTGATTACGCAGTTGGATGTATTCCACCATTAAACCTTTGTACATGAAAGTTATTGGTTCTATTTATTGAAAGTTATAACATATTTGCTCATATTGCTTTATCCTTGTTATAGTTTTCATTTGATTATCATATAAAAACATTGCATTGTGTGGCTCTAAGGTTTTGGAATACAAACGCAAGGTTTTGGAATGCAAACGCATGCGATATATACCAACTATAATGGAAAATTCGTAAAAAGGTATGATAACTATGGTTTTGATGGCGCATAAGTTGATCTTATTCGATCTTGGGAGATCGATTCTTTGCATACTATGCTTGCAAAGCAAATTACATGATGACTATGAAACCCCGAGCTATCAGTTAGCAATTAAACCTTGTGATTAAGTGGAAAACGGTGGAATTGGCACGTTAATTCGCAATTAATGCAGGTACTGTGTTGGTGATTAAACTTCACACTTGGCGCTTGGATGATTGTGTTATGTGCTGGTTCTGACTTGTATTTTGGCACGTAGAT
>JASDQU010242052.1:53810-102610 GCA_032191745.1 Picea mariana
ATAGTTTATAATTAGTTTAGTATAGTTTAGTTAAGTTTGTTTTATTAGTTTCTAGTTTCCTTTAATTTAGTTTAATTTCGTTTTATTTAGTTAGTTAGTTTATTGTAGTTTGTTTTATTAGTTTCTAGTTTCCTTAGTTTAGATCATTTAGCTTAAATCACTTTCGCTTCGGTTTCCTCGCGAGACCTTCGAGCGGCCAACGGAGCCGTTAAACTCGTCAGGGTGGTCCATACCAAACGGCTTGGGTTATTTAGACAACCCCGGACCGGTTCCACTCTCCCAGTTGACGGACGGTCATTTTCGCCCGTCAACAAGTTCCCAGGGAGACAAGTGTCTACCCTGGTGCATGCGAATAAAAAAGCCAAGGTGAGCTATGAGAGGGCCCCCCTTCTCTCATTCGATTAGACGACTTGAGCGTGTATGGGCTCTAAGCAGTATGACGGACCTGAGTTCTACAGAGAACCTTCGTGCGTCTCTGTGATCCGAAAAGCCTGTGTCTGGCTCTGAGAAAACCTGAGTATACCTTCGTATTGAACCAAAAGCCTATGATTGATTCTGAAAGAGCTAGATTCACCTCTGTTATGAATCAAAAATCCTATGTGGTGTCTGGGAATCCATGTGCATCCTCTATCCAAAATGGAACTTGTGCGTGAAGCCTCTGTTCCGAAGCCATGACCGTGAGACCATTTTGCCATTTCTCAACCCGTTTTGAGGAAGCCGGTGTCTGTATTTCCATGGGTAATTGCAACTTCGCAGTGCGAGACTGTGTAGGGATTGTGACCAGTTGTGAAACACTCTCTCCAGGTGAGAGGGGTGTTTGAGGTTGGATGAATAGGTGGTTTGGCCTATGAGCATCTCTCTCTAGGTGAGAGAGTGTGCAGAGGAAGGAGAGGACTCTTGGAATGAACCTTGTAGCTGCCACAGAGCCTGAAGACTTTCGGTCTGGTCTGTTGTTGTAACCCAAGGCAAGGGAGGTTAGCAGCTAAAGGACTCTCTAGGTGACAGAGAAGGTGTATACTCCTGGGGTGGAACAGGCATGTAGGGAATGAGGGTCTGTGGGCAGTGAGCGTGAGTGGTTCTTGGAAGAGAATTCCTTCCTCGTGACTGTGTGTTTTCCCTGTAACCTCAGCCTAGCCTAGGATTCCTTGCCTTGGGGTGGAGCTTAGTCCCAGCTCGGGAGTGACCTACTGCTGAGCTGATGAGAAGTGTAGTCTAAGGCTGGTAGGTTCATGGAAGGCCTGCACCTGGTTGGTGGAATTACCTCAGTTTCAAGATAAGTATCAACTTATGTTAAATGTTATGTTTTGCATGCCTGTGATGCTTATATTTTATCATGTTTTCTGTTGTGTAGATGAATTATGGTTAATGCCATTCTTAAAATTATGATAGCAATGATGTATATTACTTACTCTGAATTTAAAAGTGTTTCATTTGCTTAAATGCATGTTGTTTTATAATCCAGAGTGGGTGTTATATTTCTGCGAAGTCTGTTAACCGAAAAAGTGGTGTTACAATTTGGTATCAGAGCCAAGGTTTCGACACTGAGCCTAGATGGGCCAGTTGAGTGGTCTTTGGACCGAGGGTGTGAGGAGAAATTGTGTCTGGAGGACCAATTTTGGACCCTGGTAAGCTCAGGAAGTATAGCGGTGTGTGAAATCGTAGCCGGTGTGGTCTATGACCATAGGGAGAGAGGACTCCACACCAACAGTGCTGGAACCTTAGGAGTTGCTCGAGAGGGAAGGTGAACCCTTGTGACCGTTGGATCTGGAAAATTTGCACAGGGATTAAAATCCCTTTTGAAATGCACATGAGTGTGGGAATCGCGATACGTGAAATCCCGAAAACCCGAAAAAATCGTGGTAGATCTGGGAGGAAGGCTCGACCGTTAGATCTGGTAGAGTCACACTCGAGTTAGTCATGAAACCTCTCAGATTTTGCAAATTTGGGAGATGGGAAGTGAGGGAGGTGAACACCTCCAAAAACCTGAAATCTTGAAACGATCTACACCATAGATCGTAGGAAGGGAGTTGACCGTCCGATTCAGTGGAGGAGTAATCTGTAATTTCAGGGTTTCGGCAGATGGAAGTTCAAGATGTGGGGTGCACGAACTCCCGATGCTCGAAAACCCCAAAACGCCGAAAAGATCTGCGTCATAGATCTGAGAGGGGACCTAACCATTGGATTTTGCTTGGAATGGATGTGGGCACATGAATGTGTACCACGTGCTAGTGAGTCGAGAATACAGGAGAGAGTGGTGGGACCTGAAGACATCACCGAAGGTGACATGGACCCTCCTGAATGTACCACGTGCCACGGTAGTGAAGGGAGACAACTGTGCTGTGGGCCCAGAGAATAAAGTAATTTGTGATTTTAGAATTCGCAAAGGAGGAGCATGACGGCTCAACACTCCAACTCATGAAGTTGTGAGTTGGCGAAGAAGTGCTAGCACTTAGCCATAGCCTACGGTCATGTGTAGCAGGCACTAGTGAGGAGGGAGCCATACCCGTATCGCATCTCGGGTATCGACGTTTGGAGGGAATGAGTTGAGGGTCTTTGACTCACGAACTCACGAGATCACGAGTTGCGAAACAGTGACTTTGGTTATGAATATTTAACTGTTGGATCTTCATGGACCAAAATTCTGAAGTTCCGAAGTCACAGAATTTGCAGAGCCGGACAGAGCTCAGAAAAATTTGTGAAGTCAAAATGTTCTTTTTCTTGTTCACGTTGGCTTATGAATGTTATAAGTTTTCTTGAAGGGTTAAGGCCTGACAAAGTTCGGTTGGTTGCACGTCGTGTGTGCAGAGTTCAACGAGTGTCAGAACAGCCGAAAACTGACACCGAGTATGGAATTGAAAGAGATGCAGATTACCTCCGAAACAGAGGATGAAAGGGTAGGAAGGAATGTCAACCTAGGAATCAAAAGAACAAACTCTAATGGGCATGTAAAAGAGATGGATAAGGAAGAACATATGATGAAACTCATTGAAATATTGTAGAAATATGCCTAGGCTCGCCTAGCTAATAGCCGAAAGCTCATGAAAATTAGGGATCGGCAGAGTGAATTCAACTTAAAAATGTTGAAGAGTCTGGAAAGAATAGAAAATAAATTGGAAAAAGAGAGTGACACAAGCAGATCAAGAAGTGTCAGAACCCCTGAGAGGAGAAGAAGATCGAGGAGTGGTAGTAGACATCACCGTCTCTCCTCGAAGCATTCTGGCAAGGAGACACATAGTAGTTCAAGCCCGTTCCCTACCAGAAAACACCGAAAATATGGAAGGAATGAATTGAAAGGGGAAATCAACAAGATTAAACCACCTACATTCGATGGTGAACATAAGAAGGAAGAAGATGTTGAAACATGGTTGTTGGGTATGAAGAAATACTTCCAACTGCAGAATTATTCTGCCCATGCAGAAGGAAGAATTGCAATGTACCAACTGAAAGGAAAAGCATCCATGTGGTGGGATCAGTTAGTGGAGGTGTAACACATCAGAGAGAAAGAGGTGACGTGGAAGGAGTTTAAGAGGTATTTCGAGAAGAAATACCTGACCAAAAGATACTATAACAGAAAGATGAAGGAGTTCTTCAAACTCAAGTTGGGCAACATGACCATTGATGAGTATGAACAAAGTTTTCTGGAACTATTGAAGTATGTTCTGTTCATCAAAGACGAGGCTATCAAAATTCAGAGGTATCTAAGTGGACTGCCACCTTCCATTAGTGACAAGATTCAATATGATGATCCTAAGACCATGGAAGAAACCATAAGAAGGGCGAAATGCTTATATGAATAGCAAAGAGAAAAACCTACCTTTTGGAAGGCTTGGGATGACCAGAAGAGGTTTAAGAAAGAACAGAGGCAGAAGGGAAACAAGCCTCCCTTTTTCAGGAACAGTCCTTGGGGACAATCATCTTTTAGAGAGCCCAGGAAATTTGAAGGGAGTGAGAAGATGCCAAGACCGCCACCTATGGAGTGTTGGGGCTGTAAAGGGAATCATAGGTACAAAGACTACCCCCATAGAAAAGATAAAGCGAGAACTGTCCATACTGTTCAGCAAGATGAAACAGTGGAGGATATGGGCAGCAGAATGTCGAGGATCTATGCAGCCCCAGACAACAAGAAAGAAGAATTTCAATCGTACATGATTGAAGTGGAAGGTACGATCAACAACCGACCACTTGTTATTTTAATTGATTCAGGGGCTAGCCATAATTATATAGATCCTAGAGTGGTGGAAAGTTTGCATCTAACAAGAATCAAACATGAAAAGTATTGGCTAGTGAAGTTGGCCACAGGAACCAAAAGGAAGGTCACTAAATTGGTTAAGTCCTGTTCAATAGACATGAAAGGAATGAGCACTAAGGCTGAAGTGAACATTCTTCCTTTAGGCTCATACGATTTCTTAATTGGGATGGACTGGTTGGACCAGCACCATGCCCTTCTGGATTACCGTAACAAGAGGTTTACATGCCTGAATGAAGAAGAAAACTAGGTAATAGTCCAAGGAATTCCCAGAGCCATGGATGTTAGGGAAATCTCAGCCATGCAGCTGAAGAAATGTTACCAGGAAGGATGTCAATTATTTGCAGCTCAAGTGGAAGAAGCATCCCAAGATGTAGTCTCGAATTTGGAAGACCACGAGGTACTCAAAGAGTTCAATGATGTATTTAAGGAGGTACCTGGACTACCTCCGAAGAGGGACATCGATTTTTCTATAAATTTGATGCATGGAGCAACTCTAGTTTAGAAGGCTCCTTATAGAATGAGTACGCTAGAGTTGAAAGAGTTGCAATTGCAGCTCTAAGAGCTACTAAAGAAGGGATACATTCACCCTAGCATGTCACCTTGGGGAGCCCCGATCCTATTCATGAAGAAGAAAGATGGGACGTTGAGGCCATGCATTGATTTCTGGCAGTTGAATAAGGTAACTGTCAAGAACAAGTATCCTCTGCCAAGGATTGATGATCTTTTTGATCAGTTGAAGGATGCGAAAATATTTTCAAAAATAGATCTGAGATCTGGATATCCCCAAGTGAGAATAAATGATGAGGACATTAGCAAGACCTCCTTTAGAACAAGGTACGGTCATTATGAATTCACAGTGGTGCCCTTTGGACTGACAAATGCACCTGCTGTTTTCATGTGCTTAATGAATGGAGTGTTCAGAGATTATTTGGACAAGTTTGTCATAGTCTTCCTAGATGATATCTTGGTGTATTCCAAGACAGAGGAAGAACATGAGCAACACCTGAGAATGGTGCTGTAGGTGTTGAGAGAACACCAGCTGTATGCAAAACTGAGCAAGTGCTCATTTTATCAAAGGCAGATTCATTACTTGGGATGAATTATATCTAAAGAAAGGATCGTTGTGGATCCTGAAAAGGTCGAGGCCATCCGAGAATGGTCAGCACCAAGGAATGTGGCAGAAGTTCCAATGGACTGAAGAATGTGAGAGCAGCTTCCAACGATTGAAGCAGCTGCTAACCAGCGCTCCAATCCTGAAGATTGAAAATCCAAATAAGGATTACGTAGTGTGCACAGATGCGTGTAAGGAGGGACTAGGAGGAGTTCTTAGCCAAGAGGGATTTGTAGTTTGTTATGAGTCCCGAAAGTTGAAGGAGCATGAGAGGAATTATGCCACTCATGATTTAAAGTTGGCAGCAATCATCCACGCCTTGAGGAAATGGAGACATTACCTCACGGGAAAGAGATTCGAGTTGAGAATAGACCACAATGGTCTGAAGTATTTATTTGATCAATCGACTTTAAATGCCAGGAAAATCAGATGGCTAGAGTTCTTGTGTGAATATGACTTTGACATCAAGCATATCAAAGGGAAAGAAAATAAGGTGGCTGATGCACTCAGCAGAAAAGTGCACGAATTACATGCTACAACCATTAGCATGTACAAGACTGAGATGAAAGACATAATTTTGGAAGCTGCAAATGCTGATTTGCAGTACAAAAGTCTAGTAGCAAAGCTACAGCAGCATGAGAGACCACAGACCAAGGAAAGTTACACCTTGGGAACTGACGGCTTACTTCTGTATAAAAACAGAGTGCATGTACCCAATGTCCAAGATTTGAAGCTAGCAATTCTGAAAGAAATGCATAACGTGGCTTATGCTAGACATCTCGGATACCAGAAAACTGTGGCAGCAGTCAAAAGCCATTACTTCTGGCTGGGTTTGAAGAAGGAAATCACTGAATACATTGCCAAATGTATGGAGTGCCAGAAGGTTAAGGCTGAGCATAGGCACCCAGCAGGGTTGCTCCAGCCTTTACCCATTCCTGAATGGAAATGGGATGTGGTAACAATGGATTTTATCACAGGATTGCCTAGAACAAGAAAGCAGCATGATTCAATCTTAGTGGTGGTGGACAAGCTTACAAAAGCTGCCCATTTCATTCCACTGAAAACCACTCACAGGGCACCAGATGTTGTTGATATCTTTTTAAAAGAAGTTGCACGCTTGCACAGAATTCCTAAGACAATTGTGTCTGATAGGGACCCGAAATTCACCTCAAATTTCTGGAAAGGACTGTTCAAGGGATTCGAAATGAATCTAAACTTTAGTACAACATATCATCCTGATTCTGATGGTAAAACAGAAAGGGTGAATAGAATAATAGAAGACATACTGAGAATGTATGTGATGGATAAACCATCAAGGTGGGAAGACTACCTACATTTAGTAGAATTCGCCTACAATAATGGGTATCATACATCATTGAAGATGAGCCCATTTGAAGCACTTTATAGAATAAAGTGAAACACACCAGTAAGCTGGGATAATCCAACTGACAGAGCAGTGATTAGGCTTGAGCTACTCAAAGAGATGGAAGACCAAATGATAAGGATTAAGCGGAATCTGAAAGTTGCCCAGGATAGGCAAAAAAGTTACGCTGACAGTAACAGAACCCATATAGAATTCAAAGTGGGTGACCATGTTTTCCTGAAAGTGAAGACTAACAGGAGTTCCCTGAAGTTGGGAAGTTGCGCCAAATTGGCAACAAGATTTTGTGGGCCATTTGAGATCCTGGAAAGGATTGGGCCAGTTGCATACATGCTTGCATTACCTGCATCTATGACTGTACATAATGTGTTTCATGTTTCACTGCTTAAGAAATATGTACCTGATGCTAATCATGTTATTGATTGGAATGTGATTTAGGTGGAACCAGAGGGTGTCCTGCAAGTGCATCCTGTGCGCATATTGGATAGGAAAAGCAAACAGCTCCGGAATCGATTTATAGAGCTTGTAAAGGTCCAGTGGACATGGTACGGTCGTGAGGACATGACATGGGAGCATGCAGATGCTATGTGGGCAAAGTACTCGCATCTTTTTGAAATTTTAGAAAGGCTTGCAGAGACAATGTAAGTTGCACCGAGGACAGTGCAGAAATAAAGGGAGGGGGATTGTAGTGTCCCCAAGGCCGATCCCTGTCGTAAATCATGTTCTGAAAGGAATTGTAATTATATTTTATAGGCTAGTGAGCCAAGTTTTTATAAGCTGGTGGCTTATGTGTTTGTTAGGCCAGGGAGCCTAAGTGTTGAAGGCCAGGAGCCTGTTGCTGTATATGTAATCATGCAGAACAATTAAGAAAAATTTCTAAACACCGCTAGGTGCAGACCGACCACGATGAATGAGTGAAGGGGGACTGAGCTTCCACAGAGAAGGCAAGGGATTAGGGGATGGAAGGTGGGAAAAGGGGCTAAGTGTTAAGCCTAGTGGGCTTTAGCCTTGGGAATAATATTTTAATATTATTTCAAAAAGGCATGAGCATTTCATGTTTTATCCTAAGTTTCTAACCATGAGGAAGGAACGCGTGCTGGTGGAATGCATGCAATTCCTAGGGAGACAAGTGTCAACCCTGGTGCATGTGAATAAAACGGCTAGGGTGAGCTGTGAGAGGGGCCCCCTTCTCTCATTTGATCAGACGACCTGAGAATGTACGGGCTCTGAGTAGTACGAAGGACCCGAGTTTTGCAGAGAACCTTTGTGCATCTCTGTGATCCGAAAAGACTGTGTCTGGCTCTGAGAAAACCTGAGTATACCTCCGTATTGAACCAGAAGCCTATGATTGATTCCGAAAGAGCCAGATTCACCTTTGTTCTGAACTGAAAAGCTTGTGTGGTGTCTAGGAATCGGTGTGCATCCTCTATCCAAAATGGAACTTGTGCGTGAAGCCTTTGTTCCGAAGCCGTGACCGTGAGACCATTTTTCCATTTCTGAACCCGTTTTGAGGAAGCTGGTGTCTGTATTTCGGTGGGTAATTGCAACTGCGTAGTGTGGGACTGTGTATGGCTTGTGACCAGTTGTGAAACACTCTCTCTAGGCGAGAGGGGTGTTTGAGGTTGGATGAACAGGTGGTTTGTCCTGTGAGCATCTCTCTCTAGGTGAGAGAGTGTGCAGAGGAAGGAGAGGACTCTTGGAATAAACCCTGTAGCTGCCACAGAGCCCAGAGACTTTTGGTCCAGTCTGTTGATATAACCCAAGGCAAGGGACGTTAGCAACCGAAGGACTGTCCAGGTGATAGAGAAGGTGTATACTCCTGGGGTGGAACAGGCATGTGGGGAATGAGGGTCTGTGGGCGGTGAGCGTGAGTGGTTCTTGGAAGAGAATTCCTTCCTCGTGACTGTGTGTTTTCCTTGTAACCTCAGCTTAGCCTAGGATTCCTTGCCTTGGGGTGGAGCTTAGTCCCAGCTCGAGGGTGACCTACTACTGAGCTGATGAGCAGTGCGGTCTAAGGCTGGGAGGTTCGTGGAAGGCCTGCACCTGGTTGGTGGAATTACCTTAGTTTCAAGATAAGTATCAACTTATGTTAAATGTTATGTTTTGCATGCCTATGATGCTTATATTTTATCATATATTATGTTGTGCAGATGAATTGTGGTTAATGCCATTCTTAAAATTATGATAGCAATGATGTATATGACTTACTCTAAGTTTAAATGTGTTTCATTAGCTTAAATGCATGTTGTTTTATAATCCAGAGTGGGTGTTATATTTCTGCGAAGTCTGTTAACCGAAAAAGTGGTGTTACAATGTTGGGTTTCCTGTTGACCTTTTTTATGTTAGAGTCTAGTCAGTTGGTTTGCATCAGTTTTGACAGGTTCATAGATGATAATATGCATCAACATTTGGTAAATTTGAATTCATTGAGACACTTCAGATACTACACGCACTTGTTGAGAATGTTCCTGGAATCAAACAAGACCAAATTCCCTGAAACTGAATTCATCTCGACTGAGCGTAAAAGGTTCACCATGCTTATCTTCATCAGTAAGATCATGTCTAGGGCACACAGTCTTATCTTTGACATGGACCTGCCAAGGGTTCTGAAAGAAATGAAAAGATTTTTACAACCAAATTTAGAGAGTAGGGTGGGAGATTGGATGTTGTTCATACAATCTACTATGATTTGGGTATATGGCTATCAAGAAAGACCTTACATTTTACCTGTATTTTTGACTCCCAGAATCTTTTCCTTAGATTTCATCAGATAAAGGATCATTTCAAAGACAAAGAATTTTCTGAAAGTGCACAAGGCATCTAACTTGAAATTTCCTTTCATGGTAGGACCCTTTGTTCTAAAGAATAAGTCTTGTTTACCTCAGATCCAATACAATCTTAGTGAATTTGATTTTACAAAGTTACAAGGGAGGAAGTATGATCCGCATCAGATCATATCAAAGAGAATATTGATGAGAAGACATGGCCCCTATGAGCATGAGCATGTTGAAGGATTTGATAAGCTGACTAATCTGGAAACCTGTGTAGATATGGAGGTCACTTTGCAACATGATCATAAATAAAAGACAAAGTTAGCCCCTCAGCAAAACTCGGCATAGAAACCTTCCCCTAGGGTGGTTATCAAAGCTCCAAAAATTAGTGTTTATAATAATAGGAGCAGATCAGAGGCATTGGGCGCCAGTAGTCAGCAAAATATTCTCAAGAAAATGAAAATTACACCATTCTCTTAAGTGGTGGACCTGGAAGAAGAAGAACCTAAAAAGAAAAAAAGCATGGAAATGGTGGAAGGTTCAACCAAGAACGAAGAGGTTGGTACATGAAATAAGCCACAAAGTGAAAGCAGTTCAAGGGTTTTCAGCAACAAGAAACATATATTTAGAAAAACTCCTGGGGCATTCTATCAATCCAAAGAGTACTTAATGAACCAAAATGTTGTAAAGGGAACTATGGCCAATAGTGAAATAAGAGTTTTGTTTCCTGAAGAAGAGAAAATCTCCCAGCATAAGGCTTCCCTGTTCTCAGTCAGGGATGTAGAAAGAAAGACATTTAATATTGCAATAGAAGATGATGATAAAGTGTCTGAAATCAATATACATTATAAGAATATTGGTGCCCCCGACAAAGTAAAGTTTCACAGGAACGCCAGTGACATGCTGTATTCAGACTACCTAAGTTTGAGTCTGAAAGTTTCAAGATTGACAACACATGCACTAAAATTATATGGGCAATTAAAATAGGAAAAAGCATCCAACAAAGCCTAGCAAACACAGGTCAAATTATTGGAATCTGAAGACCCTCAAGAAATAAAGGATTCTTTAGATGAGAAAGATAAGATGATCCAAAGCCTAAAGAAGAAGGTGAAGATGTCCTCCACAAAAAATCCACAGACAACAGAACTAGCAACCCTAAATCAAGAAAAAGAGACATTCAGACAAGAAGCACTAAATTACAAAGCTAAAGTGTTGCAGTTGGAAAAAGAGAAAGAAAATTGGTTACAGGGACAAGTAGCAACATTAGATATGGCTGTGATTGTACCTGCTAATACAAAAGATGGATCAAGCACTGATAGATTGGTTCAAGCTATGTCCCAAGTGAGTTTATAGACAGGGGAAATCAAAATCATTAAGGAGGAGTTAGAAAAGCTTAAACAAGAGATGAAAATAAAAGATGAAAGGATGGCTCCACTCCAAAGAGAAAACCAAGATTTGAAAGAGAGGGTAAGCAAGTTGAAAACGAGGTTAAAAGGTAAAACACTATTACAAGGAGCTAAACATGTGATCGGGGATGCTATTGCTGCAGAGGCTGCTAAGTTCAAGGTTTATCTAAATTTTATAAATGACAAAGACAATGTGGCTACCACGACCCAAAGCAGGTGTACTATTGTTAATGAAACATTAGTCAATAAGCCCTCGGAATGGGCCCATAATGCTATTGGTTTGTTGAATTCTGTGTCCACTGCTGATCTTCAGACTATCAAGGTAAAGGACAGAACTATGTTATTTGGGCCAGGAGGATCATCGCCAAGCACAACTTGCTCAAATCAGTTCAAAACAAAGCTATGGAAATGGAGAACAGTATACAGGAGTTTAAGGATACATTTGAAAATTTGTTTATCCAGGGAATTCCACCATTTTGGGATGGAAAAGGTTCATTATATAATCAATAAGACTACAATTCTCTCCTCATTCAGTGTAGAATGGATCATTCCAAATTTGAAGCTATGGAGGAGAGTTTGAAAGACCCAAGTCTGGTAGAGTATTTGGGCACAAACTTTGAGATTTTAAATCAGTTTAAAACAATGAATATTGGTCTGTCGATTATGTCCTATGCCACGTGCATTGACATGGAGATTTTGATAAAGGAGATGATGGATTACGATATTCCTTATGACTCACAATGGAAGGAAATCGTGCGACTGGGTAAGAAGAAATGCAGTTTTCCCGGAAGAAGTAAGTGACCTCCATATGTCACCAAACCAACAAGTTTGACAGAAGATCAGGACAAGCTAGATGTCGTAAAGGAAGTTGAGCAGTAAGAGAAATCCGTTCCTAGTTTTGAAAGATCTTCTGTGTAATCAATGTAAATCGGTTCATATACCGAGACTATCAGTTGAAATTATTATAATCAGTTGTACAAGATGAAACATTTCAATTTCAGCCATTGTAATCGAATTGTATAAATACTGGGGCATTTGAATGAATTAATGTTGGCAGAAGTGCAAGGGAACCTTTTTGGTTGTTCCAAAGTCTATTGTAATTTTTTGAAGCTGAATTGAATATACATGCATAAGCTTTTGAAGTCTCTATGAAAAGATTCTAATGGTGGTGATATGAGTTTTGTCTTCTCTCATCATATGTATTTCCTGTGATTCTTTATTTCCATTTTCAACGTCTTCTGTTTAAATTGGATAGTTAAATTCCCAGAAGTCATCTTGTGATGCTCTTGGCTTAAGCAATTTAAATTGTGTGATTTTGTTCTTAACAAATTTAGAATTCATTTAAGTAATGATCTGATGCAGTTATTTTTTTTCTCTATCTTCCTACACTCTGATTAAATTCAAATATAACTCAGATTCATTGCCTCATTTAGCCTTTATCCTCCAGAGAGTTCTACTGGTTGATCATTGTTTTCGTTCACTTTCATAATTTTGACTCCATATCCTTGAGTGTTCCTCCCCTTCATTGCCAACAACTTGATTAAAAAGCTCCCAAAATAAACCAAATCTAGCCACCGATTTCCAAAGAAATATCAAGTGACATGAGAGAGCCCTCTTTGAGTTGAGCAGGCTAGTGCCTCAGCTCTAAAGCTGGTTGAAAAAGTTACCTCTATCGTTTGTCTATCAGCCAGACAAAATTTATAGAGTGCTAACATTCTGGTGCCGTTGCCGGGGATGAAATTGAAAAATCTTCCCTGGGAAAAACAGCTTAAAGATTTAGTTTGATCCCTAAGGGTGACAATGGATCAAATACATTATTGGCTGATATTGGTTTTACCCTGGCGACTCTATTACTCAGAGACTAGTTGCACCACACTGTGTGAGATAGAAATCTTGGCTCTTAAGAAAATCGACACCAGAAGCAACCCAGACCCAGAAGTTGCAATCCCTGTGTCTGACCCTGAAAAGATTGTACGTAAAAGAAAATAAAAGCCAGTAACCCTAGAGTTTCTTCCATACTGATATCTGTCTTTTCCTAAGGAAGGAGTGACTGGCATTGAAGACCTCGAGTTTGATGTAAAATTTGAGCAAATCCTATTCCTAACTAAGTCTGAATCTTGTTTAAGTGATACCATCTTTGATGAAAAGAGATTCCAAGATTTGATTCTAGATGCATCTTTCAGGCCTTTAGTAATCCCCTCTAAGAACCAACAACCACTCTGACCCCTCACAACAACTATGGCAGCCATATTTCCCCCCCTCATACTGCTCACTCAACCACATGATTTGCCTCAAGATTACAACCTAAGGATCAAACTATATGATGTTGAAGGTAACATATTAGCTCAGAAGCATCTAGACTGGTTTAATGATTTCATAGACTTGGAAGAGGTTAACTTTGAAGATGTGAAGATGAGGTTGTTTACACAAAGTCTTGCAGGAGAATTGAGGAAGTGGTTCAAATCCCTTCCACCAGCCAGTATCGCAAATTTCAAAGATTTCGAGACAAGCTTCCTTGCAAAATGGGGGGATAAGAAAAGTCCCCTTTAGTTGTTAGCACAATACAAAAACATGAAGAGATCACCTGATGAAATAGTGCAGGAGTTTTCAGCCAGATTCATGAAAATAATTATATAGATGAAAATTATGATGGATATTTTGAAGACAACATGAACTGCTATAATGATAAAGAAACAAAAGTGTTTTTGACTCAAGAAGAACATGACCAGTTCATGGATGGAAGTGAGATATTTTTGCAAGATGAAGAGGAAAGGGTATCAGTAGAAAGGGAAGATTACGAGATAGGATTGCAAAATGCCATCATGCAATTCCAAAGACAATATAACCTTCGAAATCAAAAGGTACATCCAAACCCTCTAAAGGGAAACCCTCCAAAGGGAAATCCCACCAAATAAGCTTAGAGTAACATACCTTTAGCAAGTCAGCCCAAAAAATATTCAGCTGCAAAGGATCTCTACTGGGAAGGATTCTTCTACAAAGGGTATTGTAGAAAAGGGAAAGTAGAAAGAAGAACCCTAGAAGAAAATATTAGAAGCAAGAAAAGAAATGGTCACCAAAGAGGTAGAGAAGACTTCATCCTCTTTTAATTTTGAAAGTGAGATGGCTAAGATAAAAATTTCTATACCATTTAGTGAATTAATCAAGAATAGCGAGTACATAAATCAGATCATTAGGATTCTTAAGATGGGGCAAACCTTTGATACCCTGAACGTACAAGATGATCACCCAACCATATTATTTGGACCAAGAGTAGAAGAAAGCCATGAAAATGAAGAAGTGCCTCCTTTTTATGTCAATTTGAAAATCCACGACATGACTCTACACAATGCCATGTTGGATTCAGGAGCATCTCACAACCTGATGCCCAAAGTGGTCATGGACCAATTGGGTATCGATGTCACAAGACCTTATAAAGATCTGTTCTTTTTTTTTCAAGAAATGTGAAATGCCTTGGCCTGATCAAAGATCTAGTGGTGTCTTTGGCACAAATCTCCATAAATAATATGGTGATGGACATAGTGGTCGTTGATATCCCTCCAAAATTTGGTATGTTGTTGTCTAGGTCATGGGTTGAAAAAATAAAAGGAACCCTCCAAATGGACATGTCATATGCCACTATTCCTGTCTTTGGTCAAGACATAAGACTATATAGAGATGTTTTGCTTAAATACATGGTCAAAAAAAAATTACATCCTAGTAATGACCCTATCTATTCAGTGGAAACTGAATTGGGTTCTTCTATTTTCTTCAATGAACCGTGCTCCGAAAAAGACGAAACATAAATCATTATGGGTGACAAAGACAAGCCTGACCAACAGATAGAAGAATTTTCAGAGCCACAATATGATGTAGAGGATTAGATATGGAAAATGAATTTTTATGGGGTTGCATGCAGAGAAGGAGCTGGAGTTGGCATATGGATCAATCATCCCGAAGGAGACTCCAAATTATGTTGTTATA
Source organism: Picea mariana (assembly GCA_032191745.1). Lineage (NCBI taxonomy): Eukaryota > Viridiplantae > Streptophyta > Pinopsida > Pinales > Pinaceae > Picea > Picea mariana. The sequence continues at coordinate 68,710 of JASDQU010242052.1, forward strand.
AGCTTGTGCTTGAATGCACGAATAACATGGCTGAATATGAAGCATTAATATTGGGGTTGAAAGTTTTGGAAGAGTTGGGTGCCAAACTAATTGTTGTACATGGATACTCTGAGATGATTATAAATCAGATCAAAGGCATATACCAAGAAAAACACCGCATATTGAGGGCTTATATAAATCTGGTACTAGACCTCCTTGAGAAGTTTCCAGAATGTAATCTTTCAACAATTCCAAGAGAATAGAATCAGGTTGATGCTGCCTTGGCTACTTCAGCAGCAGTTTTCAGAGTTCTGATTTTCCCTGAAAAAAGTTACAAGGTTGAGGTCAAGTATAGGCTAGCAGTAGCAGATAATATGAAGCACTGGCAAGTTTTCGAGGATGACAAACAAATAGAAAGCTTCCTAAAAATGGAGAATGAGTTCGAGAATTCAAACATTGATGGTGAATACTATGATGATGAGGTGGATGCAATTGCTTTCACAAAAGAAGGATATTTTGACAATCAGATTGTTGGCAGAGATATTGTTTAGCTAAAGAGTAACATCATCCCCAAGGGTCTGGTCTCATTGGAAAAACTTTTTGATAACAATGATGTGGCACGAAGTCCAAAGATCATAGTAAATGAAGGGGATGTGGAAGACTGCAATATTGGGATTCCAGAAGATCCAAATATCATGAAGCTATCCAGATAGCTCATCCTTGAAGTCAAAGAGAGGTATGTCAAATTAATGAAAGAATTTCCTGATGTTTTTTCTTTGAGTTATGATGAGCTGAAAGTTTATGATACCAGTATAATCCAACATGTCATCCCAATCAAAGAAGATCACAAGCCATTCAAATAGAATTTAAGAAGGATAAACCCTCTGTTGTTACCATTGATAGAAAAATAAGTAAAGAAGCTATTTGAAGCCAAAATCATAGTGTCCCTAAGATTTTCCAAATGGGTGGCACATCTGGTGCTAGTTCGAAAAAAGAGCGGAGAAATCCAGTTGCGTGTGGATTTTAGGAATCTCAACAAAGTATCTCTAAAGGATCATTACACATTGCCTAAGATGGATCATATTTTACAGAAAGTGGTGGGTTCTCAGAAGATGTCAATGTTAGATGGCTTGTCACGATACAATCAGACTATGGTGCACCCTGAGGATCAGGAAAATACGACATTTACCACACCATGGGGTACATTTATGTATGATAAGATGCCTTTTGGGCTTATGAATGCAGGAGAAATGTTTCAAAGAGATATGGACATAGATTTTGTTGACGAAAATGACAAATTCATTGTTATCTACCTTGATGACATTACTGTGTATTCTGCCTCAGATGAAGAACACCTAAAAGATCTCAGAATGGCGTTTCAAAAATGTAGGAAGTTTGGGATCTCTTTGAATCCTAAAAAGTCAATTTTCACCATGGAAGAAGGAAAGTTGCTAGGTCACATCATTTCAAAAGAAGGGATAAAGGTATACCCCAGCAGAGTTGATGGGATCTTGAAAATTGGCATACCTAGAAGCAAAAAGGAGGTACAATCTTTCCTGGTCAAAGTGAATTTTCTGAGAAGGTTTATCCCAAATTTGGCTAAAACCATAAAACACATCACAAACATGCTTAGAAAGGGAAATGAAATAAAGTGGATTCCTGAATCAAGAAAATACTTTGAAGACATCAAAGTAGCATTGACCAAATCTCCAGTACTTGCAAGTCCTAATTTTGAAAAGGGTTTCATACTATTCTCTTTTGCCTAAGAACACACAATTGCAGGTGTGCTACTCCAAAAAGATGACCGAAATTTTGAGAATCCCATAGCATACTACAATATGGCATTAAGAGATGCACCTTTGAAATATGACATAATGGAAAAACAAGCGTATTCCCTGGTCAAAGCCTTGAAAGAATTTAGACTTTACATCCTACATTCCCACACCATTGCTTATGTGCCCAGTAGCTCAGTAAAGTACATCTTGACTCAGCTTGATCCAAAAGGAAAGAGGGGAAAATGGATTGCAGTACTGTTAGAATACGATCTTGAGATCAAACCCATGAAGTTGATCAAAGGATAGGGGCTTGCTAAGTTGATGGAATAGACGAACTGTGAACTCTTGGGAATAAACTTCATTGCAGACTTGTCATACAGTACAACAGAAGAAGAAAAGACAACTCCACAAATATCCCAAAAATTTCTTGACTCTACATGGTATGCATATATCATATTCATGCTAAAAAATTTGTAGGGTCCTCCTGAATTTAGTAAGACAAAATCCAGATTCTTGAAATTGAATGCATCAAAATTTTGTATAGTAAATTATTTTCTATATTGGAAAGATCAAAGAGGGATTTTATTGAGCTGTTTGATAAAAGAAGGAGGAGAGAAAACCATCAGAGAGTTCCATAAAGGTGACTGTGGAGGTCATCATTATTGGAAGACAATTGTGCATAAAATTCTGAGGGATGGATTTTATTGGCCTAACATTTTTCCCGATGTTTATAAAGAGGTTTTGAAGTTCCATGAATGTCAAATATTTGATGGGAAAGGAAAATTGAAGTCTTTGCCTTTAAAACCCATTTCAGTGGAAGCTCCTTTCAGACAGTGGGGCTTGGGTTTTATAGGGGAAATGCATCCACAATCATCAACTCAACACAAATGGATCCCACCAGACAGGCTATAGATGATGTTATCATTCAATTCTTAGAAGACAATATTCTGTCCAGATTCAGATGCCCGATCAAGATTATAAAAGACAATGCAATGGCTTTCAAATCTAAGAAATTGGAGAAATTCTACACTAATTACAACATTACCCTTGGTCATTCCATTTCGAACTACCCACAAGGAAATGGATTGGATGAGTCTTCGAATAAAATATTAGTCAGAATCATCAAAAAATTGCTACAAGAGAATAAAAAGGCATGGCACAAAAATCTCATCCACGCATTGTGGGCTGACAAGATATCCCCAAAGAGATCTATTGCCACACCCCCATTTCAGATCGTCTATGACACTGAAGAAATTTTTCCTACTACATTGGGGTTGTCAGTAATGAGACTGTTGCAGGAGAAAGATGTATAGACAGATGCCACAAGAAGAAGGTTGGATGAACACATCAGTGTACAACAGACTAGAGAAAAGGCTTTCCGTAATGCCCAGTTTTGCCAAGACAAGATCAAAGAGGATTTCGACAGACATACCAAGGTGGATGACTTCGAACCAAGAGACTGGGTACTAAAATGGGATGCCAAAAATGAAGATAAGTGAAAATATGGGAAATTTAATGACCTACGGTTGGGCCCGTTCAAAATTGTAGCATACTGTGGGAGCAATGCCTACTTGTTACAGGAGAGTAATGGAGAGCTCATTGGAGGAAGGCTTATGAATGGCAATTTCCTCAAGAATTATATTGTTTAATCATCACCCCACCATTCATTGTACATAATCTCTTTGTGTTTTTCTTTGCAGCATAAAAGCAGCATAGTTGAAGCTTGAGGTGAAGGCCATGAGCTATGCTGGGTCGATTTTGAATTTTTGAATAAATATCAACAGATTTAGATTGCACAAATAGACCATTGCCTAATGGGTAGGAAATTAGTCTACATTTCTTTGGTACCTCACAAGGAGGATAGCATCCCCAGTTGGAGCCTATGTTATCACTATAACAATTTTCATATGGAATCCAAGTCTCAAAAATTTAGCGAAGAGCTACATCGTTGCAGAAGCGTGATAATTTGGAGGATAAGGTCACCTATGGCGGCATATGGACAAATATAGTGGAGGCGCGAAAGGAAGGACCCGACAGACTGTCGATCTTGAAGCGGCTTGGATCAATGACCAAGATTCATATCAGGCAGTGAAATAGCACGACGTTTTATTATGTGAGAGTGGGCCAGGGAAAATACCACAATTTTATTTCGTGGACGCATGGCGCCACTAGAGGTACATCAGGGAAAAAATAGGTCTTCTTAAAACCATGGTTTCAAATTCTCGATATCGAAAGTTGATGGGACCTGAAGGACCATCAATATTGAAGTGGCCCAGATCAACGGCTAAGGCACATATCGGACAATGAAGCAACATAAAGGATAATTTTTCAAAGTTTGACTAGGAAAAGTACTATGGTTTCATTCCTGGACTCGTGGCACCCTCAGAGGCACATCGGGGCGAAAAGCAGTCTACTCAAAACTGTTTTCTCCAATCCCCAATATGGAATACATGTATAAAAGGAGGGTCCCAGGTTCATTATTCTATAATATTTCAAAGAAATCGAACGTTTGAAAAGTGGCCCAAACCCTCCATTCAAAATTAAATCTCAATAGTGAACTAGTTTCACACACCTTCCACCGAGTTACAGGTATTTTTCATCATGGTTGCTAACCCTATTTTTTTATCCGTAACTGAGAAAGACCTCGCCTCTAGAGAAGAATCCCTAATAGACAGGGGCTCTGATGTTTTTAATACATAAATAATAGTCTCACCCATTTTCGTGTCCAGATCGAATTTGTTAGACAGTGTTGGAAAGAGGATACCCTTCCTCGAAGCGGCCCAAGCCTCCATCACCCCTTCTGTCGTAGAAGTAGTTTTCCCTTTCCCTGAGTTTGTAATATGGTGTGAGGAGCAATATTCGCAGGTAGAAAAGGTCATTTTGAATAAGGTAGGGTCAAAGGTTTTATACGAAATAGATGGTATGTCACTTCGACACACCCTCAGTATACCAGAGTCTTCCTCCACAGTGTCAGGGCCCTTCGAAGAAGAGAAAATGATCATAGTCTACAGAGAATTCCCCTCAGAAGTAAAAACCATGTTTCTGCAAACCATTGTCAAACCTGAACACCATTCTGAAAGTTTGTCGTTACCTATCAATGTAAATGTTATGATTATTGAGGTCCAGAGGGCTTGTTCCCTGCTTAGTCAAATTTTAGGGTTGGATAGTGACAAGTTTGTAGTAGAAGTCATGTTGGGTTTCCTGTTGACCTTTTTTATGTTAGATTCTAGTCAGTCGGTTTGTATCATTTTCGACAGGTTCATCGATGATAATATGCATCAACATCTAGTAAATTTCAATTCATTTAGACACTTTAGATACTACACACACTTGCTAAGAATGTTCCTGGAATCGAACAAGACCAAATTCTCTGAAATTGCATTCATCTTGACTGCATGTAAAAGGATCACCATGCTTATCTTCATCAATAAGATCATGTCCAGGGTGCACAGTCTTATCTTCGGCACAGACTTGCCAAGGGTTATAGAAGAAATGAAAAGCTTTTTACAACCAAATTCAGAGAGTAGGGTGGGAGATTGGATGTTGTTCATACAATCTACTATGATTTGGGTATATGGCTATCAAGAGGGATCTTATCTTTTACTAGTATTTCTGACTCCCAAAATATTTTCCTTAGAGTTCATCAGATAAAGGATCATTTCAGAGACAAAGCAATTTTTGAAAGTGCACAAGGCATCTAAATTGAAATTTCCTTTCATGGTAGGACCCTTTTTGGTAAAGAATAAGTCATTTTTACCTCAGATCTAATAAAAACTCAGTGAATTTTTCTTTACACAGTTACAAGGGAGGAAGTATGATACACATCAGATCATATCAAAGAGAATAGTGATGAGAAGACATGGCCCCTACGAGCATGAACATGTTGAAGGTTTTGATAAGATAGCTAATTTGGAAACTTGTACAGATATGGAGATCACTTTGCAACATGATCAGATAGAAAAGACAGATTTATCCCCTCAATAGAACCCAACACAAAAACCTTCCCCTAGACTGGTTGTCAAAGTTCCAAAAATGAGTGTTTATAATAAAATGAGTAGTTCAGAGGCACTGGGTGCCAGTAGTCAGCAAAATATTCTCAATAAAATCAAAATTACACCATCCTCTCAAGTGGTGGATCTGGAAGAAGAAGAACTTGAAAAGAAACTGAGCATGGAAATGGTGGAAGTTGCATCCAAGAACAAAGAGGCTGGTACAGGAAGCAAGACACAAAGTGAAAGCAGTTCAAGGGTTTTCAACAACAAGAAACATATATTTAAAAAAACACATGGGGCAATCTATCAATCCAAAGAGGACTTAATGAACCAGTATGTTGTAAATGGAAGTATGGCCAGTAGTGAAATAACAGACTTGTTTCCTGAAGTAGAGAAAATCTCCCAGCATAAGGCTTCCATGTTCTCAGTCAGGGATGTGGAAAGAAAGGTTGGTAATATAGAAATAGCAGATGATGAAAAAGTGTCTGAAATCAAGATGCATTATGAGAATATTGGTGCCCCTGACAAAGTAAAGTTTCAAGGGAACGCAAGTGACATGCTATATTCATACTACCTAAGTTTGAGTATGAAAGTCTCAACATTGACAACAAATGCACTAAAATTGTATGGGCAATTGAAACAGAAAAAAACATCCAGTAAAGCTTGGAAGACACAGGTCAAAAGATTGGAATCTGAAGGCCCTCAAGGGATAAAGGTTTCTTTAGATGAGAAATATAATATGATCCAAAGCCTAAAGAAGAAGATGAAGATTTCCTCCATAGAACATCCACAGACAACATAACTAGCAGCCCTAGATCAAGAAAAAGAGACATTCAGACAAGAAGCACTAAATTACAAAGATAAAGTGTTGTAGCTGGAAAAAGAGAAAGAAAATTGGTTATAGGGACAAGTAGCAACATTAGATATGGATGTCATTGTACCTACTAATACAGAAGCTGGATCAAGCACTGTTGGATTGGTTCAAACTATGTCCCATGTCAGTTTACAGATAGGGGAAATAAAAAGACTTAAGGAGGCCTTAGAAAAGATGGAACAAGAGATGAAAATAAAATATTAAAGGATGGATCCACTCCAAAGAGAAAACCAAGATTTGCAAGAGAGGGTAAGTAAGATGAAAACAAGGTTAAAAGGTAAAACACTGTTACAAGGACCTAAACATGTGATTTGGGATGCTATTGCTGCAGAGGCTGCTAAGTTCAAGGTTTATCTGAATTTTATAAATTGCAAAGACAACATGACTACCACGGCCCGAAGAAGGTGTACTGTTGTTAATGAAAAAATAGCCAAGAAACCCTTGGAATGGGCCCAAAATGCTATTGATTTGTTGAATTCTATGCCCACTGTTGATCTTCAGACTATCGGGGTAAAGGAAAGAACTGCGTTGCTCATTTGGGCCAGGAGGATCATCACCAAGCACAACTTGCTCAAATAATTTCAAAACAAAGCTATGCAAATGGAGCACAGTATACAGGAGTTTAAGGATACATTTGAACAATTGTTTATCAAGGGCCTTCCACCATTTTGGGATGGAAAAGGTTCATTATACAATCAAGAAGACTACAATTCTCTCCTCATTCATTCTAGAATGGATCATTTCAAATTTGAAGCTATGGAGGAGAGTGTGAAAGGCCCATGTCTGGTAGAGTATTTGTCCATAGACATTGAGATTTTAAATCAGTTTAAAAATGATGAAGATTGTCCTGCCGATTATGTCCTACTCCATGTGCATTGACCTGGAGATTTTGATAAAGGAGATGATGGATTACAATATTCCTTCTGACTCACAGTGGAAGGAAATCATGCGGCAGGGAAGGATTAAATGAATTTTTCCTGGAACCAGTAAGTGACCTCAAGATGTCACCAAACCAACAAGTTTGACAGAAGATCGAGACAAGAAAGATGTTGTAAAGGAAGATGATCAGTCAGATAATCTGTTCCTAGTTTTGAAGCGTCTTTTGTGTAATCATTGTAAATCAGTTCATATACCGAGACTGTCAATTTAAATTATTATAATCATTTGTAGAAGATTAAACGTTTCAGTTTCAGCCATTGTAATTGAACTGTACAAATACTAGGGCATTTGAATGAATTAATGTTGGCAGAAGTACAAGGAAACCTTTTTGGTTGTTCCAAAATCTATTGTAATTTTCTGAAGCTAAATTGAATATACATGCAAAAGCTTTCGAAGTCTCTATGAAAAGATTCTAATGGTGGTGATGTGATTTTTTTCTTCTCTCATCGTATGTATTTCCTATGATTTTTTGTTTCCATTTGCACTGTCTTCTGTTTAAATTGGATAGTTAAAGGCCTATAATTCATCTTTTGATGCTCTTGGCTTAAGCAATTAAAACTGTGTCATTTTATTCTTAACAAATTTAGAATTCATTTCAGTAATGCTATGATGCAGATATTTGTTTTCTCTATCTTCCTACACTCTACTTAAATTCAAATATAACTTAGATTCATCGCCTCAGTTATCCTTTATCCTCTGGAGAGTTCTACTGGATGATCATTGTTTTCATTCACTTTCAAAATTTTGACTCCATAGCCCTAAGTGTTCCTCCCCTTCATTGCCAACAACTTTATTAAAAAACTCCCAAATAAAATCAAATCTAGCCACCTATTTCCAAAGAAATATCAAGTGACTTGAGAGAGCCCTCTCTAAGTTGAGCAGGCTAGTGCCTCAGCTTTAAAGATGGTTGAAACAGTTACCTCTGTCATTTTTCTATGAGCCGGAAAAAATTTACAAAGTGCTAACACCAATGATTGCTAAGAAGGTACCAATATCTAAGAAGCAAGAAGAGGTTGAACCTTCAAGGCAGTCAACTAGCTTTAGTTTGATCCCAACAACCAATACAAGGAAGGTGATAGAGCACGCAAAGGAAACAGAGGGTAACACAACAACTATAAATCCTAGAAAAAATAATACTATCCCAAATCCTTCAATGTAGGAAAGGGAGCATGCATTAGAACCAAGTGGAGGAGTGAAGAAAGATACAAATGTTCCTATACCAGAGGAAATAGGAGGTGGAGATCTCTCAAACATGGATATAATAGCTACAACCGTGCAGACATAGGCTCTTCCAATGAAAAGGACAATCTTGTAGATAGGAGGACAATGCAAGAAAATCAAGGAGAACAAGATCATTCATGAACTTACATTGACAGAAGATTATGCGGAGTTAGTCACAAAGAAAGTAAAGGACTACACGATAGAGGAATGGTATGATACTAAAAAGAAAAGGGAGGAGTAGTCAAGAAGTTGATAGAGGTTAAAGATGCACTGGAGCAATTGCAGCTCATTACAACACAACAGAGGGAAAAGGAGCAACAACAATAGACTTCTCAGGAAAGAACAATTCTAGAACATGAGACAATACAAATCATAGCCATGGGGACTAAACATTTCCATATCACACAGAGAATATTGGAGGTTGATGAGGTGATAACACATAAGACATTGAAAGACATAGATAATTTGGACTTGGAACTACCCAAGGTTCCAACGAAGGCACTGTACGAACTTCAAATATGTGTCACACAAGAGATTTAGTCGAGGACTCGTGCAGATGCGACAAGTTTATAACTGGCCAATGAAGTAAAGAAGACACTGGAGATGACACTTAACTAGTTTCAGGTTGAGAGAGAAGAAGTAAAGAAGCACACTAGAAGAATCAAGCAACATGTGGAAGAAGTATTTAAAACTATTCCTGACAATGTGCAAGAAGGGAACATACCAACATAGGAGAAAATTGAGAAGATAGTGTAGGCTATGGAGAGATATATAATCCACATTACAAATTTTATAGAACTCTTAACACCTAGTACACCACCAGAGGTAAGAACACAAAGGGAGAAAGAGGTTACAAGTCATACACAGAGCATTGCGTAGAAGATTTAGGAAATCACAGAGCTGTATAATTAGAGCGCACAGTTCTGGACAAATCTCCAGGAGTATGAAAAAATGCATGAGTTAGAATAGAAATAAGAAGGCGTAAACCCTGCCATGCGAGACCTGGAGAAAAAGCAAAAAATGATGAAAATCTCAGATAGATTGAGGAGTACACAAGAAATGAAGAATTTGCAGGTAGAGATGAAGAGTATACAAGAAGAAAAGTAGTTAAGGAAGGCGTAGGTTGAACCACTACAAGAAGGCACAAAAAAAATTCTTATAGATATTGATGCAGCTAAATGTCATATTGAAAAGGTTGTATTGGAGAGTGAATACTTGTTGAAGTAGCATATTACAACACAGGCAGTGGAGACTATAGCAGAGAAGAGAACACAAGTAAATGCCATAGTTGAAGAAATTTCAGGTAGGTTCCAGGGGTTAGAGAAGTCAGTGCAGGAGGCACACACTACCTGAGTGACTCGAGAAGAGACACAAATGAGTGTTGGGCGCTAGTTGGCACAAGCCATTTTGGGGAAAGTGCAGTAATTAATGAAGGAAGTTAAGAAATGGACCATAAAAGGAGCGCACGCTATAAAATAGGGAAAAACAATGCCAACAAAGCAAGAAAGTCAAAGGATGGAAGACGAATGCGTATCAAAGAGGAAAATAGTTGGATTGTGAACCAGCCACGTGTAGGGAGTTATAATTTGGAAAAAACAGATCCACCTAGGGTTAGTGGGTTAGTGTTTTGGTCATTGTTGTAATAGGTTTTAACCCATTTTTGTAGTATAAATATATATTGTGAGATCTGAGGAGAGCTTGTTGGTGAATAGTGAAATGTTTTTAGAGAGCTAGTTCGCTACTAGTTGTGACAGAGACATGTGCTAGTTAGTGAATGGTGAATTGTTTTAGAGATATTAGAGTCAATTTTGGAGACAAAAGGATGAATTTTAATAGAGGGTAAGATCACAAGTTGTGGGGCTTGGTGCGACCTTCTCAGCCTCATGTGCACCTCATATGCACTTCTGATGTAATGTACACAACACTATAAACTTGATGAAGAATAATAAAATAGAGAAGAATTCTAGATATTTGTGGACGTCGCCTAGGGGGGTGAACGACGGTAAGACTTGTGTCTCTCTGTGGAATGGTTGCTTTATTTCTTGCAGTTTCTTAGTTACGATGAATGAATGAATCTAGTAGAAGTAAATTGCAGCACGCAATAGAAAACTATGATATATACTGTAAAATGAACTTTAATTAATACAAACGATTACATAATGGTAGATTTGGTTATAATGTTATGTTAGAATGATAGATTTGATATATTTGGGGTAGAAATAATTTTTGACATCCCCACAACAACCTCCCTTCGACGAATGTAGACATCTGGGTTCTCCAGTCACCCATAAGCCATCTCGAGTTAGACTTCATTGTGCACTCTGTGCACAATGTTTCCTTCTGGTCTCTAGAAGGGCCGATGGTTTGGAGGGTATTGTTGGAACCCTAAAGTAGAACTCGGTTTAGCTCAAATAATCCAACAATGTAAAATACTCCTTCTCAATCAAAGAACTAGAAGAAGAAGTCTACATCGAACAACCATAAGGATTTATACTGTCAGAAAGGCAAGATTATGTTTGTATATTGAAGAAAGTACTATATGGACTCAAACAAGCCCCAGAGCATGGTATTAAAGATTGTATAGGTATATACAACAACAGGGGTTAAGGAAAGGCAATGCAAAAAACAATCCCTACATAAAGGTAAATCAAAATAATTTGTTGATAATTTGAGCTGATGTTGATGACATTATTTTTGGCAGTAATGATGATAGAATGAGTCAGAAATTTGTGAAAGACATACATAGGGAATTCAAATTGTCATTACTTGGAGAGTTGTTTTTCTTTTTGGGACTTTGCATATGTTATCTAGATACTTGTATTTTCATCTCTCAGACCAAGTATATCAAAGAGATGTTGAAGAAGTTTGGAATGGTAGATTGAAAGCCCGTAAGTACTCTCATGCAGACTAGTTGAAAATTTAGAAAATATGATATATCCAAGGATGAAGATCAGAGACTCTACAGATCGATGATTTTCAGTTTACTCTATGTGACCGCATCAAGATCGGATGTGATGCAAGAAATTGGACATGTGGAAATATTTCAAGCAATACCAAAAGAAACACATGTTATGGTAGTAAAGAGAATATTCAAATATCTCAAAGGAATAGAAGACTATGGATTATGGTCTCCAAAAAAGAATGGTCTATCTCTAGTTGCATACACAAATGCAGATTGAGTAGGAAGTGTTGATGACAAAATAAGTACAAGTGGAGAAGCCGTCTAGTTGGGTGATTGTCTGGTATATTGGTTGAGCAAGAAATAATATTTAGTATCATTTTCCACATCAAAAGCAGAGTATATTGCAGCATCATCATGTTGTACACATGTTCTCTTGATGAATAAAACTTTGAAGGACATATAGGTGGAATATGACGAGCCTATTATGATATTTTGTGATAACACTAGTGCTATAGGTATATGTAATAATCCAATGATGCATTCCAAGATGAAACACATTCCGATCAAGTTTCAATTTCTATGGGAATAGGTTATAGAGAAGAACATAAAGGTAGAGTATGTTGAGAAAAAAGAGAAGATAACATATATCTTCACCAAACCTCTTCTGAGGGAGACTTTTGAGTATATTCGACGAAAACGTGGAGTAGTTTCATCCCTACAGTGAATGATTTTTGAAAGAATTGAATGATTTTTGTATGATTTTTATTAGAGATGTACTTGAGGAAGCACCATGAAGAGAACCATCAATAGAGATCAAAGGTTCACTGACAGGGGGAGAATCCCTAAGGATAATTCATCCTTTTCCATTGATGTCAAAGGGGGAGAGAAAAACAGAGGCATGGAAAGGAAAAGAAGATACATGAAGACAAGGGGAGCCAACATGGAATGAGTGTTTCCATTGTCATGTGTAAGTGTTTCCATCAATACCAAAGGGGGATATTGTTGAAAGATTAATTATTGCAAGGATTAATTACTTATTTAAAAATATTAATTAATTGTTGTAGTGATAATTAATTATTGCAGGGATAATTAATTATTGCATGGAAAAAGATTATTTGTATAAAGTTTAGATGTTAGAAGATTAGTTGTCATTGATGTCAACCCTTGAAGATAACGTAAGATAATAGGTTGCATGTGAGTTGCATGCCATCATGAATTTTCCTTGTGTATAAGTGGTGGGAATATGCACATATAGGATGTCCACTTCCATGAGGAGGTCAATGAATGCAAAACTTAACTCAGTGTATTGGGCCTGGGTAGTTGCGTGTGCTGCAATCTTTGTGTCATAATTATTCTGCAATTTTTGGTGATTATGAATCCCCTTTGTATAATGCTTGTATGTCTTATTATGCAGCACAATGTCCACTTGGTGTTGGAGTTATAACTGAGCATGATCCCAACCCAATATTTTGTGTCACTCACCCAACTTGGAGAGTAATGTGGTAGCACAATATTGTATCATGGGAGTTATAATTGGCACAAATGGGATACTACCACTGTTGGAATCCACTATAAGTAGTATTGGGGGGTCCACTCTAAGGACCTGATAAGAGGTACTGGAATTGAAACTGGAAGGAGACGACCACTGAGTAGTGTTTGGTACCCTGAGTTATCAATAGAGATGGTCGAGATTGCAAATAACCTCAGTATGTATTTGTTATTGTAGCAACAATTTTCATTTTAATGCATATATTAGTGTGGTGACACTTGGTTCCATCTAAATAGAACCTTGATGTGCCTAGGGAATGGTGCTACATATGGTTGGGATTGTCCACTGTCTCTTTTCCTCGACCGGGGTGGACTATGTTTATGGCTACATAGGACGTGGGTCATGAGAGTGCTTTCCAAAAGTATCATATTTGGATTCCCTTCCATGGGGGACAATGAGATGCGCCACCTCATCCTTCTTCCAATCCTGATCACTCTTAGTGTGCATTTCGAGAGTGTCAATTTCCTCCGCAAGAATTGGTTTTATATGGGTAGGCCATTTAATAATTCCTTGCTTGATGTCCTATTTTGTGATGCAGAATGGTAGTAGAACCATCGTAATGCCTTGATAATCATTGGGATAGATGAACACATTATGAAAAGTACATTCAAATAAAAGGTATCCATCATACATTTCCATGATGGTGCATGGGATGTGCACTTGTGAAGTATTTTTTGGGATCAATTGATGGTACCAGCTCTAAAAATTCTCATCACTAGAATTTTTAGTGTTAGGATCCTTTCTCTTATGCAATCAAAGGAATTAGGAAGCTTCGAAGGAATACCTACTCCCAACATGTCGTTCAAAACCCCGAGGGGGGCGCTAAAGCAACATAATGAGATGAAATAGAATACAACTATAATAAAAATATTTCCCAGAGTCTTATGTGTATAAGAAATCATCAACAGACTCATTCATTACGTACCACGCCCATGCCATCTAAACACTGTCTACACATTTTCTATACACTTCTCAACTACAAATACTACCACGAATGGACACTCCTTATTTGTATAAGTGTGCGATATTTTACATGCTATAAACTACATTGAGAATCGAACCGACTAGGTGTTGATCTCCAAAATGATTAACCCACACTTACCATGGCGTGTATTGTATGTCCTGTAGATTTCATGTTGTGCAATGTCTTTAGCAGCTAAGGATTTTTCTGGCTCATCACCATGCATGGGTAGGCTTGTAATGCACCATATTATTGCTTCATCGACCAGATACTCCCCCCCAGCCACAAGTATCCACCATGTAGGTGGGTGAGTAAAAGGAGGACGCATAGGGTCACTACCTAATGCAACCCCTCTTCTCTCCTAGGGGTTGCATGACCTCCTAGTCAAGGATATTAACAAGGCTAAGACAAATTAACTCCTTGGGACCCTTCTAGTCCCCAATTCAGTTTAACAAAATCCCTTTTATCACCTTAGGCACAGGTCATATGGAACCCGTAGACCCTTTTCTTAGCACTCTTTAAGATTTGAATTTTGCGGGCACTAGCTCCTTATGCTAGCCCCTCTCCACACACAACCTCGAGATATGACCCAGGGATAAACCCTAAAAAGTGATTTGGACTTTGGCGTTTGAGAGTTTCAAATGTTCATACTCCCTTTCCCCCCAAAGGGATTCACACCCGAAGCGACAGATTGAGCGCCACATGCTCCAACAACTAACAACTAGAATTTTCCCTTTGTGATCTAACGACATGTGTCCACTTAAGATCAACGACCACGATCTTCTTCGTTAGATCGACATTCAATATTTTTTGGATATTCCACCTTTGCCTTCCTCCGAAGGACTCTTTCCCCAAAACTCACTTACCTACCGCCATGTATCTTCCTCGACAACCAACGACTAGGATTACTTAGCGACTTGAGGACTTCAACAATCCTCACTCCTCAACCAATTCAAAACCTCTGAACTAAGAATTGTCATAGGAATCCATGACTATCCTTCGTGCAAATCCCCCATATTTGATGGTTTGGAACGATTCAGCTTCCTCCTAAATGGATCTTGCTCCTTAATTTTGTGAAATCTTAAAGGGCTCCTCCCTATTGAAGATTTCACACCCATTATCTCTCCTGATCTTGCTCCTCCTTCGAACTTCTAACTCCTCCGATCATTTTCTTCGAAACTTAGTCAAAATTGACCCTGTGCATGCCATGCAACAAGTCTTTTCCATAACTCAACTTATTTGTGGACGACTATGCACACCTTGCAATAGTTCTTCACACTCTTCTGCAAATACTCTTAAGTTACTCTTCCTGAGCTTCTGAGTCAAAAGGCTCTGTCGATGCACTCCTTGCGGACAATATGCACACCTTGCATACAAAGCTCCAAGTTATATTTCTTGAACTTGTTCTTTCTCGACACTATAAACTTCTCAAAATGACCTCTCCTATACTTAGCCAAGTATCGACTCTACACACACCTTGCAACAAGATTCCTTCAACATAACTCTTGATGGGCAATTGTGCACTTCTTGCAACAGTTCTTATGTGGCTCAATTGTTCCTCCTGAACAATATGAATCTGAGTGCATTTCTGCCTATGCACACTTTCAAGCTATCCCTCTCGAACTTTCTAAGTCAAAAAAGACTTTGTCAACGCACACCTTGCGGACAATATGCACTCCTTGCACTTTCTTGTAGAAGAGAAACAATTGAGAATTATCTAATATATCACAGATTCATTCATTCAACCGTGTAAATGAATTCATAACATAAGAACAGGTAATAGCGGATAATTGCAAGTAAATAGAAAGACTACCATTCATTCATTCAGATAGACACAGTAACAACAACACCGAACTTTTGGATCAACGCTTCTCTATTATATTCATTCAAATGATATGTACATGGACTCATACATCTATGATAATATTCAACAACAATAACATTCAGCTACAATACTCTTTAGCAACAATAATATTAGCTACAGTATTCTTCAACAACCTCATTTGGGCAACAATACATTTATTTACACCAAAGAGCTCATAGATTTTTTCCCTCTGACTAAATTAGTGCTATCCTATCGAAATAAAAGATTTCAACTAATAAGGATTTATTACAATAAATTTTTGAGACAGACAGATGAGAGCAAATGCGTTGAATCTGTACTGTAAGCTACTACATTAAAAGAAAATACATTCCCCATCGATCTCATGCGATGGTTCAACTCCTAAGGATTAAAGATGTTCTTTAATTTCAATATTTTCAAGATATTTCATGGTATTCCCTTCTTAAATTCAAAAATTACTTCAAAAATCACGCTAGGGTGTTGAGTTTTCCTCCACTCGCTCTTTGTTGACGATGCTCCTACATCATACTCCCCTGGAAAAAAATTCATGGACTCATGTCCATGAGCTCCTGCACTGACTTTCCATGCTTATGAATATCTGCTTCATTTACCCAACTAACATCTTCTATTGGGTGTCCTTTCCACTTTACCAAATATTCAAAATAAGACTTTCTCCTGGTCTTCTTACCAATTCTCTAATCTATGATCTTCTCCATCTGTGGCTTTTCTGCTATAGGCATATGCTTCTCCCATTGGATTTATTTCCGATCTCCTGATCCTTTGTCATCTTCTATGTAAGGATATAGGTCTGAAATGTTGAATATGAGCGATATACCCACATCTTCTGGTAGATCTATCTCATAATCATTTTCATCAAATTTCCTTAAGATCTTGCATGGTCCTATTTTCTTCAATTTCAATTTGTTATATGTTCCTCTTGGGAACCTTTCCTTCCTGATATGTTCTAGAACTTGATCTCCCACTTCAAATTGAAGTTTTCTCCTATGTTGATGAACTATGTGCGTGTATTCTTTACTACTACTTTGCAACTATTCTTTGATATGATTATGAAGCTTCTGCATTTCTACAAGGAATTCTTCTGCTCTAGCGCTTCTGAATTCATTCAGCTTCAAATCTCTGAAATATGATACTCCTGTTGGATTCATTCCATACACTATCTAGAATGGACTCTTTCCTGTACTCCTATTTACTGAGTCATTATATGCAAACTATGTTTGTGGAAGAATTTGATCCCACTGGCTATGATGTTCAGTGACCAAACTTCTCAGCAAATATCCTAAACTCTGATTTACCACCTCAGTCTGTCCATCTGTTTGAGGGTGATATGCAGAACTAAAGGACAGTTCGGTTCTTAGTATCTTCCACAACATTCTCCAGATTTTACCAACAAATTTGGTGTCTCTATATGAGACAATACTCTTGGGCAACCCATGAAGTCTCACAACCTCCTTGCAAAACCAATTTGCAATGTGTGTTGCATCATTAGTTTTCTGGAATGGGATAAAGTGTGCAATATTTTAAAATCTATCAACTACCACAAATATGGAATAACTTCCTCTTTGTTTCCTTGGCAATCCCAACACAAAATCCATGCTTATTGCATCCCAAGGCCTCTTTGGAATAGGAAATGGTTGATACAATCCAGTGTTCTGTTTCTTTCCTTTTGCATACTGGAAAATATTACATATGTTTACAAACTTCTTCACCTCTACTCTCATACCTGGCCAATAGTATGAACTGTTCAATTGTGAAAATGTCTTGTCATGGCCGAAATTCTCAGCTAGACCTCCACTATGTTTTTCCTTCAACATATTTTCTCTCATCGAGCACTTTGGTATGCACAACTGGAAACCTTTAAACGACAATCCATCTTGAATAAGATATTGTGTCCACTGGCTTCTATCTCTAAGAACAATATTTTCACATGCTTCATATGCCTCTTTAAAATCCAGATCATCGCAGTACATCTCCTTAAGGTGTTCAAACCCTAAGGTTTTCACTTGAAATTCCTGAAGAATCATACATCTCCTGCTCAATGCATCAACAACTTTTTTAGCATTACCAGAAATATGTTTAATGACAAAAGTGAATTTTTTCATAAACTCTATCCACTTAGCATGTATTTGATTTAACTTCTCCTCTATTGTTATGATTTGTAAAACTTGATTATCGCTATACAAAAAATATTCTTTTGGAACAAGGTATAACCTCCATTTCTTTAAGGTTTGAATTATTGCATAAAATTCTTTATCATATGTGGAGTAATTTATCTTAGTGTCATTTAGATTCTCACTGAAATATGCAACAGGCCTATTATCTTGGCTTGAGACTGCTCCAATTGCAACTCCACTAGCATCGCATCTTACTTGAAATGTTTTCCCGAAATTTGGAAATACCAGAATCAGTTGTTATGTTGTTTATCTTTTAATATCCTGAATCCTTTCTCAGCTTCTTCTTTCCACTTTAAAGACTTGTGTCTCTTCTTCATCGTATCTAGCATTAGTGTACAAATTCCACTGAAATTTCTAATGAACTTCCTATAGAAACTTGCTAATCCATGGAATCTTGTCACCTCGAATATACTTCTTGGTGATGGCCATTCTTTGATTTCTCTCACCTTCTCTGGATCCATCTTCAATTCATTTGAAGAGATTACAAAACCCAAGTAAATGAGTTATGTCTTCATAAAAGAGGACTTCTTCAGTTTTATCAACAAATTTTCCCACTGCAATCTTCTCATTGCTAATGTTAAATGCCTCAGATGCTCTTCTTCAGTTTTACTAAAGACTAATATATCATATAGATATACAATCACAAAATTACCAATAAAATATTTTAATACCTCATTCATCAACCTCATAAAATTACTTGGGGTGTTTGTTAAGCCAAATGGAATAACAAGTCATTCATACAACCCCTCATTTTTCTTGAAGGTTGTTTTCCACTTATCACCTTCTCTCATCCTTATTTAGTGATATCCACTTTTCAGATCTATTTTTGAAAAAAAAATTCTCCGCTCAGACAATCCATTAAGTCATACATCCTTTGTAAAGGAAATATGTACTTGATGGTGATCTTATTTATGGCTCTTGAGTCTGTACACATTCTCCATCCTCCATCCTTTTTTGGACTTAACACAGTGGGTACTGCGCATGGACTCAAGCTTTCTCTGGCCAAACCTTTGTCCATTAAATCTTGGACTTGCCTCTTTACCTCCTCATTCTATTGAGGTATCAATCTGTACACTGATTTGTTCGAAAAACTTGCTCCTGGTATTAGATCAATGTGATGGATGATACTCCTGATAGCTAGAAATGAGCTAGGTAACTCATCCACTACTATGACAACAAAATTTTATAACGGATCTTGAATTTCTTCAGGCAGACCCTCCATAGAAGTACTTGTAAGGATAAACCTTGGCTTCCTCACCACAACAAACTACATCTACTGGTTCTTCTTAACTTCACTCATGAGTTCCTTCCCACTCATGAGAAGTATACTTGTGTTGGATTCTTCCTTCAATTTCTTTTCTTCTATTGGTAGTAACATGTGTGTTCTACCATTCTTCTCCAAGGTATACATATTTTTTCTCCCATCATGAATGAAATTCATGTCAAAATTCCATGGTCTCCCCAACAAAACATGACATACATCCATGGGAATCACATCACACAAAATATCATCTATATATCCTCCTATATTAAATTCAACTAGGCATTGTTTAGTTACTATTACCTGGTGACCTTTCTACAACCATGAGGCTCTATACGAACTTGGATGTGCATTTGTCTCTAGCTCCAATTTCTCCACCATCTCTTTGGATACTAAGTTATCAATGCTCCCATTGTCAATTATCACCTTGCATACTCTATCCTTAGTCTTTCAAGTTGTCCTGAACAAACTATTCCTCTGCACTGGTTTTTCAACCTTTGACTCTGGCTTCAAGAGAACCTTCTTCATCATCAATATTTCCCATGTTCTGCACCTTTTGTTTCAACATTCCACTTCTGCGCTTCTAAAATGTGAGCTTCACCTCCACCTTATTTATTTCTCTCAGGGAATTCCAAGACATGTGTCATGTCTTTCCACATGCATAACACTTCACCTCTCCTCCTCTACCTCTTCCTCTTCCTTGTGGAAAATAATTTCTTCCACCACTTTATCTCCCTCGGGAAATTCCTCCTCTTTTTGAGTGACTATGTGGTTTTTCAGTATCACCCTTGGTCTTCTGTGCCTTATCATCGACAATTACCTTGCCTTTGTTTAGAATTCTTCCTCTGCTTCACTGGATCTGTTTTTTGGCCAAATTCTGCTCTACCTTCAATGCAATCTGATAAGCATCCTCCACTATCCTTACTGTCATCATGCTGATTTCATCCTAAATTTCATATCTCAGGCCATTTATATACCTAGAAACATTTTCATCATGTCTCTCTTTTTGTCTAGTCCTGATGTTCAACTTGTAGAACTCCTCAGTGTACTCCTTCACTGTCATTCCCTTATGTCTCAGGTTCTGCAACTTCCTAAATAGATTTATCTAATAGTCCTTGGGTGTGAATTTATCTTTTAACTTGGCTACCATTCTATCCCAACTCTTGATCTTTTTCTTACCTTTGCTTCGTCTTTCAGCCTGCAGTTCATCCCACCACAGTGCTACATGTCTTTTCAACTTGATGAAAACATGTTTTACCTTTTTCTCCTCATCGGCGTCTTCATACTCGAAGTACTTATCCATTGCTTGTATCCAATCAAACAATTCTTCAACATCTAAATTTCCTTCATACATTGTGATGTCTATCTTTTCTCTAGCTCCCAATTTAACAATAGCTTTCAGTAAACATTCTTCTGCAACATCCTCTGCTATAGCTTCCTCAACTTCTCTCTCTTCCCTTTTTGCATCACTAATGTCTCCAGCATCAGGTTATCTCCTTTTTGTTGTCTTCATAGCATATAACCTTGCTCGAAGTTATCTCATCTCCCTTTCCACCACTTGATTTGCTACAGGTGGCTCCGCACATCTTCTCGATGACATTGTGTTGAAATTTTCCACACACAGAGGTTAAGAACTCTTTTTCATTTTGATACCGCTTAACTCCTTCACTTGTTTCTTACATAACCTAAAAGATATATAGGTTCTGATACCACTTGATGTAGCTCCCCTTCTCTCCTAGGGGTTGCGCGACCTCCTGGTCAAGGATCTTCACAAGGATGAGCCGAATTAGCTCCTCGGGACCCTGCTAGCCCCCAATTAGGTTTAACAAATTCCCTTTTATCACCTTAGGCACATGTCATATGGAACTCGCAGACCCTTTTCTTAGCACCCTTTAAGCTTTGAATTTTTTAGGTGCTAGCTCCTTCTGCTAGCCCCTCTCCACATGCAACCTTGGGCTATGACCTAGGGATAAACCAAAGAGCTCATAGATCTTTTCCCTCCGACTACCTTAGTTCTATCCTATCGAAATAAAATATTTCAACTACTAAGGATTTATTACAATAAATGTTTGAGATAGACAAATAAGAGAAAACGCTTCGAATCTGTACTCTAAGCTACTACGTTAAACGAAAATACATTCCCCATAGATCTCATGCGATGGTTCAACTCCTAATCATTAAATATGTTCTTTAATTTCAATATTTTCAAGATATTTCGTGATATGCCCTTCTTAAATTCAAAAGTTACTTCAAAAAGCACGCTAGGGTGCTGAGTTGTCCTCCACTCATGCTTTTCTGACGATGCTCCTACATCACTACCCCTTTATGCCCAAAATCAGGGCAGTCAATCAAAGGGAGAATGACTTCTTTTCGAAGGGGTTGGTCTCACTCTTAGGTGAGCAATAACAACTTACCATATACACTGCGAACGATGCATTCATAATTATGGAAGGCTAGGGTGGGGAACTACCCAAGGTCTCAGACATTGTAATTGATGAATTGGACATCCTACACGTTGAGGAAAAGGTATGGAGTACCTCACTCAATCATTTTCAGATATTGCCTAGATAAGACAAGATAGTTGGGAATGTCACCCGAGATTTATAGCCTCAAAACATTCACTCAATCCACAAGTATTAATTACAAAGGATCAACATTGATTTTATGATTTGTATATGTTGCAATATAAAAATAAAATTTAAACAAAGCTACATGAATGCATACATATTTTACAATAAAGTAAACATGGAGACAAAAGAAAAATGAAGAACCAAGTCATGAAAACACATGTATGCGACATAACAATAATATGATTTTATTTTGTTCTGAGATACAAAACTATATTTCTCTTTTAGAAACCCCTCAAAGGGTATGGAACAAAGTCAAATTTATAAGTCTCCGATGGGAACCATACAAAAATACCCTGACAGTGAAATAAAACTGAAACTAATGATCTAGATCAGCTTGCCACAAAATGATGCCACTTGGCTCTGGAAGATATTCTTAATCAACCATGAAAATTAATTCATAAACCAACAATAATACACACACTATCAAAGATATATCAAACACCTTTAAAACAAGCAGTTGAATTGTATGATTCAGTTTTGAATCCTGCTACCTTCAATAAGACCCTGATGTCAATAAGAGGATCAGGCTTTTAAGTAAACTCATAAATGAATGAAAACTGAAGCTATCTCACTAACTACAGAGAAAAACTTAGAGTTATTATTCTCCTTCTATTCTCCCCTTGTCTCTTCTTCTCATTGTGTTATCAGACAAATTGGTACGTGCAAACACAAACTAATCTCCCTAACTTCAACAGGAATCTAGAACAAAAAAAGACATAATACAAACTTCACCTTATACTTCATTGTCATATAAAATAGTTCAAGGAAGGACAAGTGGCATACCTTTTAAATGATGTTTGATGCTGACTAGTGTCATCCTTGTTGCTCCATGTTTGGATTTGCGGGATGGTGAACCTATTTAAGAAGTAAAAACCAACAAATAAAGAGAATAAAGATATATATATTCCAATGAATTCTATGTATAATATCAAGGAGTTATACAATAAAGATAAAGACACCTTTATAGGGAAGAAATGTATTGCTGCATTATATTAAATGGAAGTGGAGAATACAACCCATGCCTTGATGTTGCAAGGTCCCTTCCAATGGTTCTTTTCTCCAACACACACAACTTTTCTCCAAAGCCTTTGATGAAGAAGATCCACAATCTGACTTGGAGAGCTAAAACAAAGCTTTCTCAAGTATAATCTATAGCAGAACTCTTCATGCATAAGCAAGCCTTAGCCTTTTCCATAAGAGATCCCTCTTTATATAGGGAGAAAGAGGGATGGATGAGGAGATTAATATGATCACACTAAATCAGAGAAGCTAGTAAGATCCAAACCGATCGGAGGCCACCTCATCTTCTAGAAGATTCCTTTCTAGAACATTCGTGAATTTCACTTTTCCCTTGTTGAAGCATCGTTGCACCCTATGCATAGGAAGCTTGCGACGATGCTACAGTCCATATTTGGTGCAACATGCAACGATCAAGAATCATCGTACCCCAAGTATAGAGCAGGGTGCGGCGATCTCCTTTGACATAGTTTTTAAGGAAGAAAAGCTAATCAACTTTTCTCATGGAGAAAGTCTCTTTTAATGTTTTCAGGGAACATGGAAGTGAGTTATGCACATGTCGTTGGTTGATGACTGGGGTGACCAAAATAATGTGTAACACATTGAAACTTTATTATTTCTCAATAAGTTGAGGTAGTTCAACTACTTTCTTTAATTAAGTCAAATTAACTTAATTAATTAGTTTAAGGAGAAATAATTAATAATAATATATAAATAAGGGTCTAATTAATAATAACTAAATAGGTGGGAACCATTGTGACTCCCATCATTCTCTTTGCCAATCATAAAATATAAAATACAAAACATCATTTGGATCATATAACACCCTTGTAGCTCTCATGGATATCATTTAATTTGAATATTTAAATATCAACAAAATTTAAGACTATATCCCCAAAAAACAATATATCCATCTTATACACAAAAAATATCCAAAATAAAGCTTCCTGTCCAAAATATGCTAAAAAACATTAAATATTGTCTTCATCACTGAATATCATAAAAAAAAAACATTTAAAATCCATATTGTTGTTGTGTGAGACACCTTTCCTCTTCTCACTGTTGTCTCCTCTTGACTTTTCTGGGGTAGCCCTTGGTTGGTTAGACCCTTGGGGATATATTTCACTGATCACATGGGATAAATCATCCTTTAGGTGGAGAGGTGAAAAGACACATATTTATAAGAATCCGTGGATGGATTGGAGGGGGAGGCCATTGCTTTTCCTTTGTCTTGCACAGGTTGTGGGATATTAGTTTTTAATCTTTTGCTAGCATGCGAGGACTACACTAGTGAAACAACATGAGAAATTTGAGCATTGGGATTAAATGGTGGTGGTAAAGGAAATGACATAGTGGGCCAACCATGGTGGTGAGAGACAGGCCGGTGGAAAATTTCTTGACAACTGTCATTAACTGGGACTTCAGGCTACATTGACACATGTGCAGGAATATGAATGCCGGGAAAATTTTGAGGAGGTTGAAATGGGGGTATGTCAGGTCGGGGATGAAATATACCATGGAAAAAAAAGTTGAAAAACCCACCTTGAAACAACTATTTTAACTCTTGTGGATCATCATCAAAGTGGATAGAAAACCTAGGCTTTCTATAGCCTCGCTACTAGTTACCTCTACCTCTATTATTTCAGCCATTACTACCCCTGCTGAAAAAACTCATCCTGTAGAAATATTTAATCATTCATGAAAAGTTCTTAATAATCCATACATGAAACTCCACTTAAATAAATCAACAGTTGGCTCTATAATTTACTACATGACACAAGCAATCCATCCATAAAAATGCCATTTATTAATTTCCATATGAACAAGGAATTGATAGGGTCATTGGGAGTATGGAGGGATTGTATTTAGCGTAAAGTGATATCATGGATGGGGAAATATTTATGAATATTTTTCAAGAAATCAACAAAACAATCAAACTGTGTATACAACCATCTCCCAGAATACCAATCATCAATTAACTTCCACATCATCTCTTTTATTTCCACACAGACTTTTTCTTAAAAATGAGTAACAATAGAACATGGAGTGAAAAAAATGTAATTGGGATAATGAGGGGAGTGTATTTTGTGTAAAATGGTATAATGGAAAGGACTCCCATGGATATTGTTCTAATATATCAAACAATTCCATCTTCAACGTCAATTAAAATTCAAAACCCTTGCTATTTCAAAATTGAAATTCAACACTCTGTTTCCAAAAATCTAGAACTGAGTTTTCACTTTAAGGTTGGTCATTTGCATTTATAATTTTCATTTCACATTAATCATTTCATAATTTATTTCCCAATAAAGATTCGACAGTAATAACACAACTTGTACATAACAGAGTCAAGGAGACACAACATCAAAATAATCATAATAATCACAACCAACAATCGAGGAAAGGACATACTGTAGTCCACAATATCAACAACAATACATTTCAAATCACTTCAGGTTTCCAAAAAGTGGCCACAAAAATGATCCCTATGTATAACACAATGCAAAATTGAAACTTCAAATAACAATGCTCCCAAAATCCCCTTTCATTCTGGTTTGCAAAACTCATTCAACGCATATATAATTCATCCACATAGGTATTCTTTTCATATAAAATTGAACACACAGTAGGTCGTATCCCTCAAACAATGGTTTTGCAATGTTGTCATCACCCCAATCTTTCCAAAGGAAAGATTGTATTACCAAAAAATGAGTGGGATTTATATTTTTTCCATCTTCACACAAAAAATAATCAACTAAACTCATGACCAAAAAGAGCACGAGAAGTGCCTTTACTAAATTATGTTTTGGCCTCCTTCCACCCTATTTTCCAAATATAGGGTTTGATACGCCACTATCAAAAGTAATGTGGTGAAGGAGGGTGAGCTGACCAAGTTGAGGGTTTAGCTAAAAGGATCACTAAAAGCTTAACACCACCACATAATTCCACATTTTTATTTATAGAGTTGATAGAAGGGCGTGAGAATGATAGCCACGAGAGACACACAATTAAATGACAGGCATAGTTTCCAAATAACCCATAGGTTGCGAGCAGTGATAACATTTCTAGTGGACATAGAGGAATCACCAAAATAAAACCAGAGGCAAGGCATGCCCGAGAAATTCCAAAACAACATCCCTTTCCATAGGTAAAGCACGAACAATTTCATATAGTAAGAAACACCCACATTTTCGATGTGAATAGTTCAAATACAAATGCCATAGAGACCAAAATTTCCTAATAATCCATACACAGTCAAAATATTCCACATATCATAACTTTGGAAATGCATAGACAAGGACCAAACTCAAGATCCAACTGTTGACTTAATCAAAGAACAAAGTGAAATATTCATGGATGGAGTAGCAAGAAACCCCATACCTGTGCAAAAGTTTCCAAGGAGAGTCAAACAAGCTTGTATACCTCTTCCATGACCGAACAAAATGGAGTAACAACAACCAACAAGAGAAAATGTGAAATGGCTAGGGTAGCGGGCTCAAGGTAGGTTAGAACGACATGCATTTACTACACGACGTATCTACACTTACACATTTATCCATCACTAGTACAAGCAAGATAACTATAAAACACATCAACCATTAACTCCAAATTAATTTAATGCAATTTGAATACACCATAGTTTTCTTATGTTTCAAACTTACAAATGCGCCAACCTTTGTTTTAAAATTCCAATGTGACATATATCAAAACCTTGTTAGGGATACAATGTTTCAACATTTAAACTTTCAACTCTTAACAAATGTGAACAATCCTTGTAGCATAGAATCAAGGTAATAACCACACCATATATCACATACAACTTGAAACATGGATTTTAGATGTTTTATCAAACTAGAGGCAACATAATAAAACTTGTGAGGGTTATATAAAGACAACATCATTTCTCTTTTGATGACATTGCCCATAACATCATTGGATCAATTCTTTTGACAATGACTTAAAAGAAAATAAATTGTAGAACTCATCTCGCATCCAAGTCATAAGCACATAAAACATAAGTGTCGTCTCTTTGTCATAGTCACACAAGTCACACAAGGAGTCCCACCTATTAGTATATTATTAAATATAATTAAATAATAAGGCGTTGCAACCATTTGCAAGTAGGGACCCTATGTGGTACTTTTGGGCATCAACAAACCAATGACTCCACAGGGAAATATGTTTCCAACAGATTAAGAACTCAGAATGTCTGGTTTCGCAGATCAATGAACATAGATCAAATAATTATTTACCAGAATGATTATGCAATAGGGGGGAAAACATGGTTTAAGGGAAATAATGAGACAAGATTTTGGGAATAATTCATGAAAAGTGGTACGGATGAGGGGATTTGGTCCTATATGCATAAAATTTGATCATTCATAGAAAAAATTGTTTCTTCGTGCTAAGGAGAAATTTTTTGATATGCTCTTTTGAATCTTAGGATGGAGGGAAGAAAGGGATAGAAAAAAATAGGGAAGAAGACCAAATAATCTATCTAACAATAGTACTAAAAGCAAAAATAATTTTCAACTATGTATAAAAGGAGGACATTGTGACAGTTGTGTAAACTTTATTTTTATTGATCAACAATACTTACAGAATGAAATTGTTGTGGAAAATGATCCGATTTTTTTTCTTCTGATAGACATAAAATAAAACAACAGAAATTGAAAATTCAATTGAACAAAGAAAAATAAAACAACAAAACAAAAAGCTATATACAACAATGATTTCCACATGGCCTTTATCAATCAAGTTGGTTCCAAATACCGTTTCAAGTGGGAACCATTGGTACTATAAGAAAACACTCGCTCTTCCAAATCCTTTAAAAGGTAAGAGTTTGTGCCTAGGACAAAGAGATTTTGAAAGGACCTAGCCATAATTTCTGAAACTTTGAATGTCTTCCTTTGTCAGCATGAGCCGAGTCCCAAAGTAATACTTTCTCACCTACCTTAAACTTTACATCTTTTGCGCGTTTGTTAAAATATTTCTTTACAATTTGATGTCTTATCTTTATGTTTTCCAAGGAAAACATTCTTTGTTCTTCTAAGGCTAATAGTGCATTTATCCTTTGAGGGACATCGAAAGAATTTAATTATTCAATCTATAGCATCAACCATAGAGAAGAAATTTCTAGCTCAGTAGGCAGAATGGCTTCTTGACCATAAACAAGATGAAAGGGGTTTCAACCTGTGCTTACCTTGGTGGTAGTGCGATCTGCCCAAAGGGTGTAAGTGAGGAGGGTGTGCCATTGACGAGGCTTATCTTCGATGAGACTCTTTATGATCCTAAATCGAGTTTTGTTAGTAGACTTGGCTTGCTCATTTCCTTAGGGGTAATAAGTTGATGAAGTGAAATGTTTGACTCCCAACTTAGCTAGAAATTGAGTCAATTTTGCGGAAATGAAAGTGGGACCATTGTCTGTAATAATCTCTAAAGGAATGTCAAATCTAGAGAATATTAGATTCTAGTAAATAAATTACCTATTCATCCTATGAGTGTCTAAGAGGGACAACTTCAGTCCAGTTAGTGAAATAATTGGTGGCTGTCAAAATAAAAATATGCCCTGAAGAAGATGGAGGATTAATAGGACCAATAAAGTCTAGGCCCCATTTAGAAAAAAAAGAAAATATGGAAGAGCATGTTGAAAAGGCATAGTAGAAAGACATTCTTTCCCAGTGAATGTTTGGCACTTGTCACAAGATTTTGCGAATTTATAAGAATCTCAAAAAGTGGCCACCAACATGAATAAAGAAGTATCTTTAGCATAAAAGTGGCCACCAACGTGAATAAAAGAATCTGAAGATCCATGTGTTTCATGTAACAATTTCTACACTCTCTCATCATTCACACATCGAATTAATATACCATCAACAGACCTTCTGAACAAAAAGTCTCCTAAAATAATATACCTGGAATATTCAAGGCGAAGTATTCTCCTCTAATGAGGATCTAAGTCATATGGGCATTTCTGATATTGCAAGTAATACACCATATTTTTATACCAGGGGTGTTCAACAATAGAAAGGGTTTGATTCTAAATATAAAAGAGTGTTGAAAGAGGATTATCTTGATCATAAATTTATTCACTTGCTTCATCATGTTGATCTAAGTGAAGGGATGAGTCTCGTCCCTTGATTTTTTTTTAAGCCATGATCATCAAATCATGCTCCTGAATCTTGGCAAGCCATTATGAAAACTTCCTTGAAAGATAAGTTTGTTAAAGAAAAAACTTGACAATAGGAAAAGGGAATTTTACCTGCATATGATTTCCTAGAATAAAGTGGTGAAATTTCTCTACATCTTTAACAAGAGAAAAATAATGTTTCTCAATATAAGAGTACTTGAATTCATCATCTGATAAAATTTGGCATATGTAAGATACATGTTTTTTATTATTCTGGTCATCACATTTTAAGAGAATGATAGAAACTGCTTCTTCAGTGGCATTAGTGTATATGATCAAATCTTTCTCAAAGTCTGGTTTCACCAGAACTGGTTCAGAAGCAATTTCCTTCTTAATCCTTACGAAATCATTTTTGACGTCATATGTCCAATAAAAAGATCGATCTTTCTTTAGGAGATTATGTATTGGTTTAACCATTAAAGCAAAATCAAGAACAAACCTACAGACAAAGTTGATAATGCCCATAAAGGCTTGAAACTCCTTTTTGGAAGTGGGGGTAAAAAGTTTTAGAATAGTAGTAATCCTTTCGGGATATATGCTTATTCCTGAATTAGAAACGATATGTCCAAGGATCTTTCCGTTGGTGATGCAAAAAATAGATTTAGAAGGATTTAAAAAAATGTTGAATTTTCTACATCACATGAGAACTTTTCTAAGATGACTAAAGTGATCCAATCGATTCTTTGAATAGACAGTCAAATCATCAAGATAAAACGGGACAATATTACCGATCATATTGTCAAAATCTATTTCCATAACTCTCTGGAAAGTGGCACCTGCATTAGACTATCCAAAAGGCATGCGTTCATAAGAAAATGTGCCCCAACGTGTAGTAAAGGTGGTTTTGTATCTGTCATTCCCTTTTACCTTTATTTGATTATATCTAGAGAAACCATCTAGTAAGGACATCATTTGTGAACCTGCGACCTGTTGCAAAATCATTTCCATATTAAGGAGAGGAAAATGATATTTTATGCTTTCTCTATTTAATGCACGAAAATCCACGCACAATCGAATCTGACCAGTTGTTTTCCTATAAGGAACCAAATTTGAAACCCACTCAAAATACTTAATTAGAAAGATTATACCATCTTTCAAAATTTTTTTCAACTCCTTTCTAATAGTAGCTTCAAGTGCGGGGTTAATGGGTCTTTCTTTTTTCCTAATTGGTTTTATCCCTTCCTTGATAGGAATGACATGCCGTATGAGAGAAGGATAAAAACCTTTAAGATCCTCGTATGAACATGCACAAACATATTGAAATTCATGTAGTGGTTATGTGAAATTTTCCTTTTCCTCGTCGGAACATTGGCCACCTATTTTAACCATCTTTGGAGATTCAGATGGCTCAAGGTTCAAGGAAATGGTATCACCCACTTTCCTTTTCGGGTCCTCTTCTTTTTGTATGTCTTTTTTTCCTACATCACTCGACGAAAATGAACTTTCGAGAGGAGTCAAGCCTTTTGGAAATTTGTTATCTTCCATAGATATGATTTCCTTGGGCTTAAATGGTTCATTTTGTATGAAAGCACATATGCCTTCATCATTAGGGAAAACCTGCCATGATTCTACATTATCCAGAATATGAGGATGGTACAAATATTGAAACATACAATCATGCCTTTGAGGTAGAAGTTGCCGAGTAGGAGAGGCCGCAAATACAACTAACCTATCAACCATTGAATTTAGTTCCCTTTTAACATGAGTGATGTTAAATGATAACAAGTTCGAGATAAGCATGCAAACATCTTGGGTATAGTGTTTCATTAACTTATTACTAGGAGAATAGATTTTATGCACAAGGTTCATGACAAGTTCATAATCACCAAAAAATGTAAGGTGGACGCAACTGAGGTTATAAGCATTTTCAATGCCTAGTAGTAAGGTTTCAAACTCAGTGACATTGTTTGTGCAAGAAAACTCTAACCTATAAGAAAAATTGTGAATTTTACCTATAAGTGAGTACAAAATAATGCCAACTCTGTTACCTTCATTTGAGCATGAGCCATCGAAATGCATGTGCCACATACCATATTATAAATCAATTTGTTCCATAGTAGTGTCACCCTCATCAACATATATAGAGTAAACTCCTAAGTCTTCCTCAAGATAGTTTACATTTGATTGGTGAATTCTCTCTATGTATGGTGACATTATTCCTTCTCTTAGGACTGTAATATTCTTTCCATTCCAGGGAAAAAATAAGTGTGTACCATCAAGCAAAAGATATCCACCTATTAGGGCTTTCCAGTCTCTTCCTAAGATAATAGAATAGTTTCTTACTGCCATGACAATTACTTGGATGTTGAGGTTTGTCCTTATTTCTGGATGTCCACACACAACTAAAGTTACGYCTCTTATTTCACCTATAGTTGAATGTTGTAGACTGTTATAGGAGAGCATGCTTCTATAATTTTTGTTAGTACACGATAAGCCTAGCTCTTCCATGATGATTTTTGATGTTTTGCTTGGACCTGAACCGCCATCAATTAGGCAACAATGGGATATCTTATCCATAATTTTTACAGAAATAAAAAATGGAGGGTTTTTTATCTAGGGGATCAAATTTTGCTCAAAATTCAACATGCTCGGAATCACTTCAAATCGAACAGGAGCATAGGCCTCATTGCCACGAACCCAACGCAACTCATTTGGGTTCAAACGAACATCGGATGAGAGAGATATCGCGTTTTGTTTAAAATGTCAAACATGCAAAAAAAAGGGATGCTGACTATACATTCGTACAGTCCGTACGGATGCTGACGTGGCATGTCCATACGACACGTGGCAGAGATGAATTGGTAGGACCGTACGACATGTGGCATTCATTGGTTGGCAGATGTGGATGAATTATATTGCGACACATGGCAGTTTTTGGTTGGTTGTACGGTGCCACGTGGCCCAGTTGTGGGCTGCCACATGGCACCCTGTTATTGGGTTGTTTGGTTTGGTCATTCGAAATTTTATGTAGTTCATGGGATTCGAACCCCGAACCTCCAACTCAATGCAAAGATTTGGCAAGGGCTGGGCTGCCAACGCGCCCACATGGTAGTACTTACCATATAATAGTTTTAAAATTATTTGAATTTGCACATATGGATAGTTGGGGCGCGTCCGAGTATATACAATACCATATGACCCTTGGTCACACCGTTGGCGCACGTGCGGATTTGGATTTTGGTTCAAACGGTTATACAACCAACGCCCGCCACTTGTCATGATAACATTTTCTCTTAAAGTCTTGGCCTTTTTTATTTAAACGCACGGTCACATGGGTCACACGACCACGGCCTTGGCGGTTAGGGGCTAGGCGTGCCCATAACCATCCTACAGTTTGCACCATTTGTGCGATTGCGCTCGGTGCTGAGTTTTAACACATAAAAGCACGTGGGGGCTAGGTTGAGACAACAAGGGTGCATTTTGTCGATCAAGAGACAACAAGTTTGAAGGGGAACTTCCAAGAAGCCTATCTTCTTCAATTTTTAGCCAAACGAGGTGCCGAAAAAGCCCAGCTAGGGGTTTTTGGATGTTTTGAAGCCATTGGAGCCATATATTTGGAATTTTGAGAATTGTAAAGCACATATTTGTACACTTTGAGCAAATAATACAAAAGATCCATTGGAAGCTAGACTAGGAGATGTAGCACAAGAAAGGGGTGAACTCCTTTATCATTTGTTGTGTTATGTGTTTTCTATTCACTGTTTATTGTTGTTGTTTATATGCATCTTGAATGAGTAATTTATATAAAATTTGTGTTGCAAAATTGATCCATTTTCATTTTAACACATGAATTAAATCTTGCAAATATTTTCAAGAATACAAGTCTTCTTCATTTTTAGATCAAGTTGGTATCAGAGCATAGGTTTTTGAAGACTTGATTATTTGCAAGTGTTTTGTTTTTTGATTCTCACAAGGTTTAAACTCACAAGAGGAGAAGGTCAACTTGTAGAGACAAGTTTTTATCCTTCAAGGAGGAAGCTTATATCATCACCACAAGTTTCAAGGAGGCATTCACCAAGTATGGCTCATGAAGAGAGTCATGAACATATTCCTGCAGAAGATGAAGATCTCAGAAATGCTTTCATAGAAATGAGAGAAATGATGAAACTCTTGATGGAAGAAAGGAATACAAGGTTGCAAGGTGAAGGCTCCAACCCTTCAAAACACAAGGGAGGCAGTGGTGATAAAACTCCAAATGGAAATGGAGGGAACGGTGCTTCTCCACCACCCTCACCTCCATCTTCTTCTTCTTCTTCTTCTACCAGTTCAAGACCTCTTCCAAATTCTCAAAACGGACATGGTAAAACTCCTTCACAAATTCCTTTGTTAAAGCTTGATATTAAATTCGAATTGCCAATGTACAATGGAGAGGTAAATGCCGAGAAATTACATAATTGGATCCGTCAGATTGAGGTGTATTGTAGGATACAAAAAATTCAAGATGATGAAACTAAGATTCAGCTTGCTTCTTTAAGATTGGATAGTGCAACACTCATTTGGTGGGAAGCCAAGACTCAAGAGGACATGAAGAAACATGGTAAAATTTTAACCTCTTGGAATGATTTTATTGTTGCAT